>CM077152.1:24957159-25010815 GCA_039583875.1 Platanthera guangdongensis | reverse complement strand
AACACCGCAGTAGAGTGGTTAAAACGTGAATTAAACCAATGCTCAACGGTGCGTTTTTTCACACTCGATGTGTGTGTCACGTTTTAAACTTAGTGGTACAGGATAGTTTAGAAGCTATGGAACCATATGTTGAGAAAATTCGTACTATGCTTAGATTTATTATTGTACCAAACAGCGAAGTCAGATTTCGAAAATTTGTGATCGAACAAGGTCACAAATATTTGAAACCTCAATTTGATATGCCTGTAAGATGGAACTCCACATATAAAATGTTAAAAAAGAGCGTTTCAACAAAAAACACTTCTTATGGAATATTACACTATGACAAATAATCATAATTTAACTGATAATGATTGGGACGTACTATTTCATTACATGGATTTATTAAAATGTTTTTATAGGGCGACTGTTTTTTTATCTGGTGTTTATTATCCCACTAGCTCGTTAGTAATTGAAAATTTTGTAAATATCGCACAAAAACTTAACTATTTTAAGCAACACTCCGGATGGCTTCCTTTAATTGAAGTAATAGAAGAAAAATTTTTAAAATATTATAGAGAAATGCCTCCTGCATTTTCATGCGCCGCCGCTTTAAACCCGTTATTCGCTGTAGACGGCGTAGAAAATTTAATAGATGAAATTAACGTTAACTTAGACATAAATATAAGTTTCGATGACGTTGACGACGTTAGTACTACTAAATTTAATTCTATTTTTACCGAATGTTTTAATTATTACGACAACTTATATGGCTCACGACCACGAGAAGAAATAACACAACCTAGGACAAAAGATTTCTTTTACAAATAAAATTTTAGAATTAGCTTCCAGAAAAAAAGCACGCACATCGAGTAGTTTAAACGAATTAGGACTGTATACGAAAACACAATTTCGTGATTTTATGACTACGGAAGAGATCGAAAACTTCGATATCTTAAAGTGGTGGAAAAGTAAAGCTAATACCTATCCTATTTTGGCCTATATGGCCCGTGATTTACTAACAATTCAAGCTAGTACAGTAGCTTCGGAGTCCGCTTTTTCTCTTAGTGGCAGGATTTTGAACACGCGGAGGAGCCGACTAAATGAAGAATCACTCGAACTATGCATCTGCTACAAGGATTATTTGGATGCTACGAATAGGAAGCAACACATTTCAGCGTTGGAGGAGAGCTCCGAGGAAATTGAAGAGGAGATGGACAATCTGAATTTATAAAAATGTAATTTTTTTATTATCATTTAAAATAATAAATTTCTTTTTTTTCTATTTTTTTTTTAAAGTGTAATTTTGTTTTTTAAATTTCAATATTAATAAAATTTTTTATTCTAATTTTTATTTCATTTTTTTAATTTTTTTAATTTTTTTAAGTAATTTTTTTCTTAAGAGGGCCCGGCCTGGGCCCGGCCCGGCCCGGCCCGGCCTGGCCCGGGGGGCCGGCTCGGGCCCCTTCCCGGGGTCAAAGCCCGGGCCCGGCCCGAGCCCGATAAAGAAAGGGCCCGGGCTCGGCCCGGTTTGCAAAAGCCCGGGCCCGATCAGGCCCGGTCCGGGCCGGCCCGATCGGGCCTTTTGGGCAGCCTAGTTGCGAATAAGATTCATGGCTTTATTTATTTATTATTTAAATAATATACACATACATTCAGTCGTGTTCAAAAGGCTCGATCGGGCCGGCACGGATCGGGCATGAACAGGTCGGGCTTTTGCAAACCGGGCCAAGCTCGGGCCCTCCTTTATCGGGCTAAGGCCGGGCTCGAGCTTTGACACTGGGAAGGGGCCCGAGCCGCCCACCGGGCCGGGCCACCCCGAAACTTTATTTTGTGCAAATTTTTTGTCCATAATGATGTGTATTGTGACAAAATTTACTTTGATGACTAAGGCTTTGTTTGGGGGGACTTATTTTCACCGGTCAAGCGGTTACGACCGCATGAACCGGACCTTAAATATGGTTCGGTTCATGCGGTCATAACCGCTTGACCGGTGAAAATAAGTCCCCCCAAACGGAGCCTAAATACAATATGTAACGCACAATCAGCAACCCAAGAAATAATCTAGGCAACATAAGCACCCGGGCAAGAAAGCGCACCCCACGTATTGTCATAATGATATGTAATTTACTTTGATGACTTAATTAGTTTTCTTTAATTTATTTTAAAGTAAATTAAATTTACCCTAATTTATGAATGTGAATAAAATATTCCATAGTGGAGAGATTTTTCGATATCCGCATTTCATATATGAGGTGCGCTTAGCGTTATTCGAGTCGTATTAACAGTGTTTGAACAATTCTGCATATTATTACTTTTATATACTTATACGTGCTTTTTTATATTTATGTATACATTACCAAAAAAATATTGGGATGATATGATATTAAAATAAATTCATTGAAAAAAGGCCTCTATATAAAAAATCAATGCACCAATCAACCTTGAAAAAAAAAACAAAATAATCGCTAAAGGTCAAACGTTTGTTCTTTTAACCGCAGCCTCATCCTTTGCACTCCACCTAATTGGCTGCTACTACTCCAGGAAGTTACCCTGTTGGTTTCTCACACTGAAGTCACTCCTATTAATAGATGCGACACATGCAGATCCGATCGTATTATATGCTTCTTTGCTGGATTTCAACGGCTGAGATATGATCGTATCTGATTCGCCGGTACATCCGGTTGTATATCTAGCAGAAACGGCCGAAATCCGCCCGTTGAAATCAAGATCCTACGGCCGGATCTGCTCCCGCACCTCCCATAGATGCGTATATAAGTACCAAGCAATTTTTCTGTTCCGATCTCCTTCCTGCATAGGTGCTTGTTTTTACTTCTCTTTTGTAAATAGTACGTCTATACACAAATTAAAATTTGAGGTGCTAAAATTCAGTGAGCTGCAAATATCATTTTGCCTATAAACTGTGAATAGCCATTCGTTGACTACTTAGATAAACAAGTGGCAGTGCACGAGAGGCCCTCCGTGCCCCGCGTGACAATACCCAACTCACGGCAGCGGGCTTTGCCGTCCCCCAGCTTCGTTCGCCCGCCCCGTGAAAAGCATTATGGCGTCACTCCCCAAAACCACACGGTTAGGGGAGGAGTGGTCACCCCGCTTATACACTCAGGACCAAGGAGCACGCTAGGCGGTGTGGGACTAAATCATCCCTTTTAACGAGACGCGACACACTCTCGGACATCACCGTCCATTCCATGTGGCGCTCTCAACACTCCCGGCTTCACTCGCCCGCCCCCGAGTGACAGGCGGCGGGCATCTCCCGCCCCCGGTGATTCTTTATTATGTATATATTTCTTTTATTATATATATTTCTTATAAATCTTTTTCTGATTATTAAATTTTATTTTAGTATTACTTTGTTTTTATTTTTTTATTATTAATTTGTTTTGATAGGCAAGCCTCCGAGTTACACGGTGTATCAAAGCAGAGACAGTGCACGGGGGCCCGTGTGCCCCGCATGTCGGTACCTGCTCGCCCCCAGCGGGCTTCTCCCACCCCCGACAATTTTTAATAATTATTTTTATCATGTATTTGTAAATTTATTTTTTTATTAATTTCTTTTTTACAAAAAAAAAGTTAAAAGTAAATTAAATTGAAGCTGGATAGATTATATGTTATGTAGCTGTGGTGTTGTGAATAGGAAGTATTTGATTTGTATGGGTGCATGGTTTGGGTTCGAAACCCAACATTTAGCATTTTAGGTTGATATATTTTGGCCCGCCCGCCCGGTTCACCCGCCTCACCATTCTTTAACCTATGCGAATTCATTAGTCTCACATCGCATATATGAACTCGACTCTTGTTGTATATAAGGTGAATCCAGATGAACTTTTTAGATCTAAACTTGTGGGCTGATAACTGGCTTTTCTTTCTTGGTTAAATGGGCTTTCTTCATATTCCCTGCTTGGCGGGCTAGAAGGTGCACTTTGTTTCTTTGCGCTGTAAAAAATGGACGGTCAAAAATGATTTTACAGGCCTCATGTGTTACACCATGCAATCGCAACATCCAACTATACTTCTTTATACATATGTTAATAAGTATAGATATATTGAGAATAAATTAAAGAAATGTATTTATTATTAATAGGTATACGCGGGTTTGTCGGGCATATTTAAAGTGTAGTAGCCAGTAATCTAATTGCTTGCTTATCTTCCATTTGATGGAAAGTGAATGCCAACGCGCGAAACAAGCCGAGGAAAAAATGTCAGATAGTTATCATTGAGTTAAAACTTTTGTCCTGCATATAAATTTGCATGTTATCTTGTATGAGGGGAAAAACACACAATTTAGTTGTAACGCGCACATGAGTGAGAATACATAGTGAACATTTTGTGTGGCCGTGACAGTGCCACGGTGGTACTTTTGCGGTCCGCAGTCTCATGCTTGACAACCCTCTCTCTCCCTTCTCTCTCTCTCTTCCTTCTTTCTTTTCCTCATTTCTTATTTTAAAGACACAATTATTAATTTGATTTGATCATCACTATTATATTACACTACTATATAATATGATAATTACGGCAACTCGAAAACTTGATCTTGAAGATAAACAATTTGTTTTTTTTTTTACTTTTTTATGCATAATCGTGAAGATGAACATTATAATTTAATTTTTTTTGAAATGTATGAAAGAATTTGATGACTACTAGATTAAAAAAATAAGAATAGTATTGACATTATGAATGTTTCATCAAAAGGGATTTTTCTATTTAAATGTATTATATATATATATATATATATATATATATATACTATCTTAAAAAGATATATGGTGGTCTGCCAATAGCGTGAGTTCGAAAATAGGGGAAAAAACAAGTGCCGTCCGATTCGAGTATTTGGATCCACAGCCGTTAGATCTTGGGCTGCGAATAACACGTATGGTTTGCAAATAACAGAATACCCAAAAAAATGAAAAATTATCTCTCCTGTTTCCCGATCCCACATTCCGCGTCCCCCCCCCCCCTTCTCACGGCTCTCTCCACCGCCGGCGGCGGAGCCGCCGGCGGCCTGACCGGCTGCCCCCGGCAGGTTCGCCGGGAGCAGGCGAACCTGCCGGCGGTGGTCCGGTGGCGCTCCGGCGGGGCCACCGCCGGCGGTGGCCCTGACCGTGAGGCCAGATCTGGGCCTCACGGTCAGGGCCACCGCCGGCGGTGGCCCCGCCGGAGCGCCGCGCGATCACCGCCGGCAGGTTCTCCTGCTCCCGGCGAACCTGCCGGGGGCACCGGTCAGGCCGCCGGCGGCTCCGCCGCCGGCGGTGGAGAAGACCGTGAAAGGGGGGGGGGCGCGATTTTCATTTTTTTAAAATAAAAATTATATTAATATTATAATATATATAATATATTATATATATAATATATATAATATATTATATAAAATTTAAAAATGTTAATTTAAATTTAAATTGGGCGGGCGGAGCCCGCCGGGGGGTTCGGGCGGAGCCTGCCGGGGGTGGTGGGGCGGGCGAAGCTCGCCGTCGGCGGCCAGGTACTATGGCGCGTAGCCATCGGGCCGGAGGCCCGTGCCTGCGACTCGTATATATATATAGATATATATATACACGCATGCAGAGAGAATGAGCCTTATTGCGATCTGCTCGAGGCTCTCGGCAGACCGGACCTTCTGAACCGTCTTAGCCCATTGAGCGGTCGAGTGTGCAAACAGTCAGAGGTTCATTCAGTGGCTGGTGAGACGAAGATTTGATTACGTGGAAAACCCGTAATCGGGGTAAAAACCAAACGGCCAATACGGTACTGACCTAACTTCCACTATCAGAGAGTTTACTACAGGGCTTCTTGAGGGAGAGCGAGGGCGACAAGCTGCTCCTCGTTACACTTAAAGAGATGAGAGAAAGGCGGACGTTGAGCGTGATGGGCCTCTGTGCTCCTTTGGCAATCTTCCTTCGCTCGCTTCCTAGGGAGCGGATGTAAGCTGGACTTCTGAGCTAATCTGGCGTGTCGACGAAGGTTATCCACTTGTCCCGTCTTCCCTTCTTTGCTAGTGGCCTTCGGTTTGGGGCGTTGTCTGGGAGTTTGCGCGCGTTCCGTGCTCACCTTGCTTCTTCATCAACTTCGCCTTACTTCACCAGCTTTTGCGAAGTTCCGCGGGAGTGAACTTGGGCGGAAATCCCGTCGAGAGAAGTGGAGGAGGAAGAGAGTGTGTAACAAGTGTTCGAGAATTCTCTGAATCGGAAAGAGACACCAAATGAAGAAAAATCAGGTCTATTATTTTTAGATTTTTAAAGGGGCAGTCATGTAATTTTGCCTAATAATTGTCGGACCGACAAATAGGATCGCTCAGAATCAGGCATGCAAATCGTCATTTTTGGAAAATGACGATCCTACCACAGACCGAAGGAGGGCCCGCCCACGATGATCAGCGGCCCGACGGTGATGGCGGGAGCGGCAGCCGCCCCTCCCACGCACGGTGGGTGGTCAGGAGGGGTGGCCGGCTGTAACACCCCCATCCGTTACAAAGCATATAACATAAGGTCTGGCCGGGGCCCGACGCCATATACCACAGACAGACTAAAGAGTTACTAAATTGAAACTATAATTCAACATTGCATGTAACACCCCCTATCCGTCGCATAGCATATAGCAGTAGGTCCGGCCGGGGCCCGACGCCATATACTACAGACAGACCGGGTGGTTACTCATGGAAACCATCCACCAATCATAACGTCCTACACAGAGCATTCTAGCGGAAGCAGATTAATAAGTTGTAGCAAAGAACCCAGCACTAAAGCATGAATGTCCACTAATACAAAATAGGAATGTTACAAAAATACACCAGTACAAGCCTTAAGGCCTTACAAAAATTGTTCACTTCATATTACATGTTTTACAAACCACGGCACGCAGGCCGGTCACACATGAATAAAGCAGTAAACACTCCGATTAGGCCTTCGAGGGCCGGCTTCGCAAAAAGAGATTTAGCCCGCTATTGACCGCTTGGTCCGGCAGCGCCTGCAAACAACAAACCACCGCACGGTGGCGAAACAAGGCAACGGTCAGCAATGCTGACCAAATTATAACGATCTCGCCCCTAACTCGGGGCGGCGATGCTCCTTCCCTGCATTTCATTAGCATAAGCGAGCAATATATATATAACCATTTCATCACAGATGTTGGCTCGCACGGCCACACGCCCCGTGCTCTCAGGGCACATTCTCGGTGAACCGGTCGATGTCACGTCAATTAAAGCCATAGACATTCCGGACTCACCACCGCCACTTTGACGGCCAAACCTATGAGCATTTTGTCTTCTTGGCATGGGTCACGACAATTTAAGTCATTGACCGCCGAAGACCCTAATCTATGCCAACGGCAAGTGCCACGTACCCTTAGGCCTCTTTAACCGAACGACATAGAACGGGTACGGTTCCATCTAACCCGTGCTCACATCGCAACCACAATTTAAGCCATTTGCGCGGGTCAAACTTCTCCCGAGTCCCGTTTCCATCACAATTCACATAACCCGGTTATGTTCAAGTTGGCTCTCAGGCCACCAAGTTGGCAAGATCACGTATCCGCCCAGTTTTCCGGGTGCACCTTTGGGTTAATCCCCAAGGTTCCCTGTTGCAATCTACCGTGTAGAAAACTCGAAAAATAACCAATAGCACGGAGTCTTCTCCGGCATTATGCAATGCAACATCACCGATCCAGACCAACATGTCCGGGTAGGCTTCACACATCATGCCTATGTCCGTTCTCGCTTACGGACTCTAAACAACGGGGACTTCACATATCTACCCGAAGGAACGCCTCCAACTCTCCGCAAACTCGCGAGAGCGGGCTTCCTATGCAAAGAAGGAGAGCTACTCGTGCTCAAGAAGAGAATCGTTACCCTTGCGTTCCTCTTTGGCGCCATGGAAAAGTAAGTGGATGAAAAGCACCGCACTAGCTTTGCCTCCGTGGATCCGGAGTCGGCTCGCGATTTGGAGCTTCGATGCTCCTCCAATGGCCGGATCTAGCTTCTTCTTCCTTCCTTGGCTCTCCTCTCTTTCTAAGATTTAGAAAGACAACCACTCATGAAAAATGAGAGTTTCTAAGGCCCAATCCCGGGTATATCCCTTCAGGAACAACCCCCAGCCGTTGGATCATCAATTAAAGAAATGAACGGCTTTGATTCGGGACTGAAATGCCCAATCTGGACAGTACACGGCCTGGCACACGCCCGTGTCCAGGGCCGTGTGCCTCATTCGCCGTCAAAATCGGCTCGCCTGGAACAATACACGGGTATCGAACACGCCAGTGTTCGACCTGACACGCCCGTGTTCCACCTTACACGGCCGTGTGGCCGGCCGTGTACCCCCATCGTTTTTCCCCGAAAACAACCCGAGCACTGCACGGGTTCAAGGACACGCCCGTGTCCTTGTCTGTGTCACCTCAACACGCCTGGGCTCCAGGCCGTGTACACAGTCTCGACACTCGACACTTTGTCGAGCGAAGATCGTCGACCTGACGACACGGCCTTGGACACGCCCGTATCCTTGGTCGTGTGCCTTGTCTCGACACATCGTCGAGCAAAGTTCGTCGACTTTCGGACGAGTGTCGACACGGGTCGACACGCCCTGCGACACGCCCGTGTCGCAGGCCGTGTACCATGTCTCGACACATCGTCGAGCGAAATTCATCGACCCCCTGGGCCGATCGTCGACACGGCCTTGACACGCCCTGCGACACGCCCGTGTCGCAGGCCGTGTTCTCTGCTCGACGATCGTGGACTCCAAAATCGTCAGCCTCTCGACCAAAACGTCGAACCCAGCCTGACACGCCCTGGGACACGCCCGTGTCCCAGGCCGTGTGCCTACTGCCAGTGTTGATGCGCGGAAACGTCGCGGGGCACCAGCCAGCTAACACGGAGGGGGTGTTCGGTCTCACAAGCTAGGAGAGGAGGAGAGGAAGAAAGGAAGGAAGCCTCTGAGTGCTCGAGAGTGGAGCAAACGGCTTGTCAAAGAGGGTTGCGGGGATAGAGGAGAGAAGCTTGATCAACAGAGCGGGTTGATCAAGAGAGGAGGAGGTTGCGGGCGGCCTGGGCGGACTCCAGGGGGAGTCCGCCCGGCTGGATGTCGGGGCCGCCCCCTTGCGGGCGGCCTGGGCGGACTCCAGGGGGAGTCCGCCCGGCAGGCCGGGCCGCCCCATTGCGGGCGGCCTGGGCGGATTCCAGGGGGAGTCCGCCCGGCTGGATGTCGGGGCCGCCCCCTTGCGGGCGGCCTGGGCGGACTCCAGGGAGTGTCCTCCCGGCAGGCCGGGCCGCCCCCTTGCGGGCGGCCTGGGCGGACTCCAGGGGGAGTCCGCCCGGCTGGATGCCGGGGCCGCCCCCTTGCGGGCGGCCTGGGCGGACTCCAGGGGGAGTCCGCCCGGCAGGCCGGGCCGCCCCCTTGCGGGCGGCCTGGGCGGACTCCAGGGGGAGTCCGCCCGGCTGGATGCCGGGGCCGCCCCCTTGCGGGCGGCCTGGGAGGACTCCATGGGGAGTCCGCTCGGCAGGCCGGGCCGCCCCCTTGCGGGCGGCCTGGGCGGACTCCATTGGGAGTCCGCCCGGCTGGATGCCGGGGCCGCCCCCTTGCGGGCGGCCTGGGCGGACTCCAGGGGGAGTCCGCCCGGCAGGCCGGGCCGCCCCCCTTGCGGGCGGCCTGGGCGGACTCCAGGGGGAGTCCGCCCGGCTGGATGCCGGGGCCGCCCCCTTGCGGGCGGCCTGGGCGGACTCCAGGGGGAGTCCGCCCGGCTGGATGTCGGGGCCGCCCCCTTGCGGGCGGCCTGGGCGGACTCCAGGGGGAGTCCGCCCGGCTGGATGCCGGGGCCGCCCCCTTGCGGGCGTCCTGGGCGGACTCCAGGGGGAGTCCGCCCGGCAGGCCGGGCCGCCCCCTTGCGGACGGCCGGGGCGGACTCCTGGGGGAGTCCGCCCGGCAGGCCGGGCCGCCCCCTTGCGGGCGGCCTGGGCGGACTCCAGGGGGAGTCCGCCCGGCTGGCGGGCAGAGGCCGCCCCGGGTGGGCGGCCTCGGCTGACGGCGGCAGGAGGCCGCCGCCCCTCGGGCAGCAGGGAGGCCGCCCCTGGTGGGCGGCCTCGGCGGACGGCGGCTGGAGACCGCCGCCCCTTGGGCGAACTAGGAGGCCGCTCCTGGCGGTGTTGTTGGCAGACTCCTGCAAGGAAAAGTACTGCATGATTAGCGGACCTAACCGCATGTCCCGCGAGGGTGAGCCATGGGAATAGCCCGTCGTCCCGCAGGGCACGCGGTTGCTAGGAGGCCTAGGCGGATAGGGAAAACTGTCCGCCTACGCTGGGGCTCATCGCCATCAAAAGAGAGAATCTAAGGGTCGCGATTAGCCAGCTGTCCACCTTGGGAAGGATCGCCGATTTCTGGGTTAACATAATCCCCGCACTTTTTCAAGTTCCGAAAAGAACTTCGAAAAAGTTGGAGACCCGCGAAAATCGTGATCCACCCCAACGGAAAAAGAGGAGCAAGGAGAGACAGAACCTGTAGACTCTCCTTACAAGCTTGGTGTTTCCTGTCTATTTTCCTGCAAAAGGAAAGTTAGGGTAAGCATGTATGGGTGGCACATCGAGTGGGTACCTGAATTTGCTTTTGCAAAACGAAGAAGGCGTGTCTTCTGTAAATGTTCTGCAAAACAAAAGTGAGGAAAACAGAAAGGCATAACAACTCGCAAGTACCTGGGTGCAAGTCTTTGCTGGTTTCTGCAAAGGAAGAGTTAAGAGTATGCACAATATATGCGAGTAACTTGCAAGTACCTGGATGAGGCTTGCAGGTGTCTGCTATTCACTGTAGAAAGAAAAGAGTGAGCGGCAGATACAAAATAATGGTTTAGACTGCAAGTACCTGGGTGAGGCTTGCAGGTGTTTTCTAATCTCTGCAAAAAGAGGAGTTAGAAGCAAATAAGATATGAAAATAACTTGCAAGTACCTGTGAAGAGAAGGCTTGCAAGTGTTAACAGTTGGCAAGATAAGGCTGATATGACCAATTAGCAAGGAGAATGCCTGATGAATACTATTATGAAGCCCAGATCAATAAACTGAGTGTTAACTACTGACAGATATGACTGGATTGCGATAGCATGGCTGATAGCGCTTGAGCAAACAATGTATAGAAGATGGGAGCAATAGAGCTTATATAGGTAGAGTACGAGTCATCATCCGATAGAGCTTTGAACAAGCAATTCATATAGGATGAGCATGAGCAAAGTGACTGCTGGAAATCCTTTTGGTAGGTCGGATTAACCTGTTCACCTGTGAAAGAAGGCAATAGACGAAAAGGGGGAGGTCTATACTCGGAATGACTAAAGAATGTTGAATGCTGCCACAGGTGTTCCCCGTCGGCCTTATGCATCACTTGCCTGAAAAATCATTCCGAGTATAGTCCTACTCAAAGCGGGCTGGCCGCGCATCCTGAATGAGGGAAAAAGAAAAGGTCCATATTCTGAATGACTAAAGAGGGTTGAATGCTGCCACAGGTGTTCCCCGTGGGCCTTATGCATCGCTGGCCTGAGAAAATCATCCCGAGTATGGTCCTGCTCAAAGCGGGCTGGCCGCGCATCCTCAACGAGGGAACAGAAGAGAAAAGCAAGGGAAGGTCCTGAGGACCGCTAGAAGCAAGGAAGATCCTGAGAAGGATCGCTAGAAACACTGCTCTCTTGCCTTGGGCACAAGCATCACTAATCAACGAGACAGGTTGCGCCAAGAGGCCTATATTGTCTGTGTATTGATCAGTGGAGTTGTGAGAACCCGAGAGGCACGGATCGAGGGTACCGGAGAGTGCTCGACCACCACAGTTGAAGGATGATCAAAGAGACAAGGCTACGTTTGATCGCCATTGCTTGTCCAGCGAAGATCATCCTAACCGTAATGTTTCCTATAAGACGCACAACAGAGCTAACACATGGGGCTCCCCTAGCACACACTCTGTGTCAGATGCCGGCTAGGATCCTAAGTCTGAAGCCCATAATCATAGAGTGAACTGCTCCCACTACACATATGGGTATACTCCCGCCATATGTGGTCGAAGCGGTAGTGCGAGAACAAACTACGGATGGAACGTTTCAGACTCGGCGATATCTCATTGGCGTACTGATCCCAAAGAGAGAGAGAAGAAGAGGAAGAAGGGGTAACACAAAAAGGGAACTGTGTCAGTACGGGATCCCTGAATAAAAGCTTTGTTGGAAAGCAAGTAAAGAACACTGAGAAGTGTTGTAATGAAAATGTTTGAAAGAGGGAGAGAGTAAGGGTTGAGATAACCCCTGAAGGTTGTAAGGAGCTCTGGAGGACTGTGAAGTCCATCGCTTTGAAAGACTGTGAAGTCCTTGCTAGTTTAGAATAGCCTTCCCAACACGCCCTCGTCATCGGCATCGAAACATTCGACGGTTGGGTTAACAACGAGGAGAGGAGGCTCTTCGATGTGGTTCACTCCTCTTGAGGAGCAAGGAACATCTGAAATTTCTTTGCACTTTGAAGTTGATGGATCAGGGCGATCTTCTTTAGGAAGCAGGTCATGCATCTTTCCCTGCCGGAGCATACTTTGCACAAGCTGGCGGAATGCTCGGCAGTCTTCTGTTCGATGGCCTGACTCTTTGTGGAATTCACAATAAGGCTCTGAGTTTCTAGACCTCTGATCGGTCGACCGATAGGGCTTCTTGTAGCGTGCCCTATCTTTCATGATCTGGATTACTTCTTGCACGACGTCGTCGAGATCAGACTCATGCAAGTCATCGTCCTGCTGCTGATGAATTGTTGCTGCTTGAGAAGGAGCTAGTGGTAGCAATGGATCTTGAGCATCGCGGCTCGGGAAGGAGTATCGCTGGCGATGAAGCCTTCTCTCCTTCCTTGAATGAGCTGGGAAACGATTGCAAGGAGATCTTGGAGGCTGCTTGCGAAACGGATCTTTCTCTGATACGAGCTTGGAGATGAAGCCTAGATTGCTCTTCTCGCCTCGGATGTACGAGTTGGCTAGAGCAATCAGCTCTTAGTATGTTCTTGGAGCACGGACATTGGCTTCAAATTTGAGAGGCCCTTCGCGAAGACCGTGGATAAGAGCCACTCGGTACATTTCTTGATCAACGATTTCGATGTCCAGAATTTCTCTCTGGAATCGATCAACAAATTAAGACCAAGTTTCATCACTGCGTTGTCTGATCTCAAAGAGGGCTTCAGGACCGCCCTTTCTCTTGGAGGAGGTAGAGAATCTGAGAAGGAACTCTCTACGAAGATCAAGGAAGGAAGTGATGGAGTGAGGACGGAGGCCATAGAACCAATCCCTCACTTGTCCATCAAAGGTTATCACAAGGAGCTTGCACTTGGTTGCATCTGACAGAGTCTTGAGAGCAACGGCTGATTCAAAAGCTTGAAGATGCTTTACTGGATCAGTCTCTCCGGTATAGATTGGCAGTCGAGGCTCTCTGAAGTTTGCTGGAGTAGGTTCAAGGCGAACGCTCTCAATAAAGGGCGATGGCTCTTCCTGCTCTCCCACAGCATAGGGATTAAAGGGAGCATAGGCTGCAGCTGCAGAAGAAGCAGGAGGGCAGAAAGGAAAAGTTGCTGCAGGAGGAGCAGAGGCAGGAGCTGGGGGGCAAGGATGACTTCCTTGAAAGTTAAGAAATCTTGCAGGACTTCCCCGGGCTGCTTGCCGGAAGAAGTTTTGGCGAGCGGCAAACTCTTCATCTTGAGTTCGCAAAGGAGCAGCGGGACCTTGCGGGAAGGTTGGGGTGTAAGGCGGATAGAACGGCGGACAAGCTTGAGAATAAGCTTGCTTATGCTCCGATGTTGGTGTTAGATTGATTGGAGAAGCTGGAGCAGCCGGAGCCGCTGCTGGATGAGAGTCTAACCGCTGCGTGATCGCAGCAAGGACTTGGTTGATTGCTTGGAACTGTTGAGCATTCTCACGGCGCGACTGCTCAAAGGCTTCCCAGAGAGGATCTTCACTGGGACTTGGAGCAAAGTTCTCGGCTGATTGATCTGACATGGCTAACTGTCGCTGTTCACCGTCTGACCGGATCTGAAGGTCGCGTGTTAACTGTTGATGCGCGGAAACGTCGCGGGGCACCAGCCAGCTAACACGGAGGGGGTGTTCGGTCTCACAAGCTAGGAGAGGAGGAGAGGAGGAAAGGAAGGAAGCCTCTGAGTGCTCGAGAGTGGAGCAAACGGCCTGTCAAAGAGGGTTGCGGGGATAGAGGAGAGAAGCTTGATCAATAGAGCGGGTTGATCAAGAGAGGAGGAGGAGGTTGATCAGGAGCTGTCGAGCAGAAGGCTAATGTGACGGTTGTGCTTGCAGGTTGGTTGCCGAGAAGAGCTGAGCTGTGAGAAGAAGCTTGCTGAGCAGAGGAGCAAGGCTTGCTAAGCAGAGAGGAGAAGAGGGGGCCGCTAGCAGCGGCAACAACACACTTCGCCCACCGCGGCCTAAATGCCACTCCTGCGACGGGCTTTCCTTTGATTAATAGCGAGAGTTTACAAGCTTACAAGTACACCTTCACAACAAAATCATTAAAGGGGTACAAGGAGAAGCTGTCGGCTAAGAGAGAAGAAAATGCCAGAAAGCAGAGAAGAGAAGCTGCCAGAGACTTAGTAAAAGAGTCTGCCAGCTGCTAGAGGACTGAGAAACTGAGTCTGCAGAGCTTGCTGGAAGGGTGATGACGGACTGCGCGGACTGGAAAACGGAGTCCGCAGGGTCTGCTGGAAAGCTGATGACGGACTGCGCGGACTGGAAAACGGAGTCCGCAGAGGGTGCTGGCAAGACTTGTACCCACCTTCTGGCCTCTGGAACGATGCAGAATGAGAGGCACCATGGGCTATTTATAGGCCCAGGGAAGTTCTTCTAGAAGCGGGGCCCAGTGACGTCAGCATGACGACCTGCGCGGACTCCGCGGACTGAGATTTTGCGTCCGCCATTGTTGAGTGAAGCAGCTGGCTGCAGGAGGCCCTGGAGAGAACTGGAGGACGCCCCCTAGCGGGCGACCTGGGCGGACTCCGGGAGGAGTCCGCCCGGCAGGCCGGAGGCCGCCCCCTAGCGGGCGGCCTGGCGGACTCCAGGGGGAGTCCGCCCGGCAGGCCGGGCCGCCCCCTTGCGGGCAGCCTGGGCGGACTCCAGGGGGAGTCCGCCCGGCTGGACACCTGGGCCGCCCCCTTGCGGGCGTCCTGGGCGGACTCCAGGGGGAGTCCGCCCGGCAGGCCGGGCCGCCCCCTTGTGGGCGGCCTGGGCGGACTCCATGGGGAGTCCGCCCGGTTGGATGTCGGGGCCGCCCCCTTGCGGGCGGCCTGGGCGGACTCCAGGGGGAGTCCGCCCGGCAGGCCGGGTCGCCCCCTTGCGGGCGGCCTGGGCGGACTCCAGGGGGAGTCCGCCCGGCAGGCCGGGCCGCCCCCTTGCGGGCGGCCTGGGCGGACTCCAGGGGGAGTCCGCCCAGCTGGATGCCGGGGCCGCCCCCTTGCGGGCGGCCTGGGCAGACTCCAGGGGGAGTCCGCCCGGCAGGCCGGGCCGCCCCCTTGCGGGCGGCCTGGGCGGACTCCAGGGGGAGTCCGCCCGGCTGGATGCCGGGGCCGCCCCCTTGCGGGCGGCCTGGGCGGACTCCAGGGGGAGTCCGCCCGGCAGGCCGGGCCGCCCCCTTGCGGGCGGCATGGGCGGACTCCAGGGGGAGTCCGCCCGGCTGGATGCCGGGGCCGCCCCCTTGCGGGCGGCCTGGGCGGACTCCAGGGGGAGTCCGCCCGGCTGGATGCCGGGGCCGCCCCCTTGCGGGCGGCCTGGGCGGACTCCAGGGGGAGTCCGCCCGGCAGGCCGGGCCGCCCCCTTGCGGGCGGCCTGGGCGGACTCCAGGGGGAGTCCGCCCGGCAGGCCGGGCCGCCCCCTTGCGGGCGGCCTGGGCGGACTCCAGGGGGAGTCCGCCCGGCTGGCGGGCAGAGGCCGCCCCGGGTGGTCGGCCTCGGCGGACGCGGCAGGAGGCCGCCGCCCCTCGGGCAGCAGGGAGGCCGCCCCTGGTGGGCAGCCTCGGCGGACGGCGGCTGGAGACCGCCGCCCCTTGGGCGAACTAGGAGGCCGCTCCTGGCGATGCTGTTGGCGGACTCCTGCAAGGAAAAGTACTGCATGATTAGCGGACCTAACCGCATGTCCCGCGAGGGTGAGCCATGGGAATAGCCCGCCGTCCCGCAGGGCACGCGGTTGCTAGGAGACCTAGGCGGATAGGGAAAACTGTCCGCCTACGCTGGGGCTCATCGCGATCAAAAGAGAGAATCTAAGGGTCGCGATTAGCCAGCTGTCCACCTTGGGAAGGATCGCCGATTTCTGGGTTAACAGCCAGAACCCAAAACTGGCCCAAAACGTCACCCGTCGCTCTTTTGAGTTTCAGGGCGTTACAACTCTCCCCCTCTTAAAAGAATTTCGTCCACGAAATTATATAAAGGAAAGACATGTACAAAACCAAAATTTGTACCTGAGCGGAACAACTCCGGATACTCGTCAAGCATAGTCTGCTCTCGCTCCCAAGAGAGCTCCTCACGACCGCAATTGTCCTGCCGGACCTTGACTATCCTGATCTCTTTATTGTGTAGCCGCTTGACCTCCGAGTCCTCAATCCGCACGGGCTTGACCTTTGTCGTTAGCCCACTGTCCATCGGCACTTGATCAACCGCGATCACTTACGTAGGCTCTTGCACCGCCTTCCGAAGCACCAAAATATGGAATACATCATGTAAACCACTAAGCTCCACCGAAAGCTTCAACCGATAGGCCGCTTCACCGACTCGCTCCAGAACCTCAAACGGCCCAAGGTACCTCGGGCTTAGCTTTTTCAATCGCCGCACCCGCGAGACACCCTTGAACGGCTTGATCTTTAAGTACACATAGTCGCCCACAGCGAACTCCACATTCCTGTGCTTGGCATTATAGTACTTCGCTTGCCGGTCCTGAGCGATAAGCAACTTCTCCCGAATGGTTCTCACCAAAGAAGTAGCATCCTCCACTTCCGATCGCTTATACAACTTTGACTCACCCGTTTCTAACCAAGACAACGGCGTGCGACATTTTCTACCATATAGGGCCTCGAAGGGCATCATTTGAATACTCGCTTGGTAGCTGTTGTTGTATGCGAACTCCACCAAATAAAGGTGGTCTTCCCACTACTTTCCAAAATCCAAGACACACATGCGGAGCATGTCTTCCATGATTCTATTGACCCTCTCGGTCTGCCCATCCGTTTGCGGATGGAAGGCTGTGCTGAATTTCAGCTTTGTTCCCAACATTCGCTGCACAAGCCTCCAATCATTGGACGTGAACCGTCCATCTCGGTCACTCACGATGCTGCAGGGCACACCATGAAGCCGTACTATGTTATCCACATAAAGCTTTGCCAACTTCTCCACCGGATCATCCTTCCTATGCGGAATGAAATGCGACACCTTCGTTAACCGATCCACGACCACCCAAATAATGGCGTTCCCCTTTTGCGACCTTGGCAAACCGTGCACAAAGTCCATAGAGATGTCGTCGAATTTCCACTCCGGGATAGGCAAGGACTTAAGAAATCCTCCCGGCTTTTGGCACTCCGCCTTCACCAAGGCGCAAGTTTGGCACTTCGCTACGTAGAGCGCCACATCTTTCTTCAAACCCGGCCACCAAAACAGTTTCTTCACATCACGGTACATCTTCGTGCTCCCCGGGTGAATCGAGTACTTGGTATGGTGTGCCTCGTACAACAACTCCACCCGCAAATTACCCAGACTTGGGACGCACAGACGACCGTCCTTCCAAAGTAATTCGTCCTCCACGACGAATTGGGAATTTGACCCATCCAGAGCCTCTACTATGAACTGCTTCATATGAGCATTCATATCCAAAGCCTGCCGAATACGATCAGCCAGGTCATATTGGACTTCAGTCTAATTCAGAACTGCTTCAGCACTTGATTGCCTGTCCACACAAACAATCTCCAACGCCTCCAACTCCCGCACCAACCGCTCATCATGCACCGATAGCCAATTGGCTTGAGCTGGGGCTCGGCGACTCAACGCGTCCGCAACCGCATTCCCTTTACCAGGCACGTAGTGGATCTTGAATGTATAGTCCCCCAGGAACTCCATCCATCTACGCTGTCGCATATTCAGATCCTTCTGATCAATAAGATACTTCAGGCTCTTATGATCGGTGTAGATACCAATCTTCACACCGTACAAATAGTGTCTCCACAGCTTCAAGGCAAAAATCACGGCCGCTAACTCTAAGTCATGGACCGGATAGTTCCTTTCATGTACTTTTAGCTGTCTCAAGCCATAAGCTATTACACTTCCGTGTTGCAGTAGCACGCAACCCAAACCGCTGCCCGAAGCATCACTATAAATCTCATAGCCTTCGGTCCCACATGGCGAACTCAGCACAGGCGCCGTGGTCAACTGACACTTCAACTCCTCAAAAGCTCGCGCGCACTCCGGCGTCCAAACGAACTTATGCTCCTTCCTCGTCAAAGTAGTGAGAGGTAACGCTATCCGCGAGAAGTTCTCTATGAAGCGCCTATAATAGCCGGCAAGCCCCAGAAAGCTCCGGACTTCCGCTACCGTAGCAAGCTCAGGCCACTCCCGTATCGCAACAATCTTCGTCGGATCCACAGCAATACCCTCTCCACTCACTATGTGACCGAGGAACGCCACTGAGGACAACCAAAACTCGCACTTCGAGAACTTGGCATACAGTTGATTTCTCCTTAGCGTCTCCAAAACCAAATGAAGATGTTTGAAGTGATCTTCCTCACTTTGCGAGTACACCAAAATATCATCGATGAAGACGATCACGAAATGGTCCAAGTACTCCCTGAAAGTCCTGTTCATCAAGTCCATGAACACTGACGGCGCATTAGTCAGCCCAAACGGCATGACCGCAAACTCATAATGCCCGTATCTCGTACTAAACGATGTCTTCGGGATATCACTCTCCCTTATTCGCAGCTGATAGTACCCAGCCTTGAGATCCAACTTCGAGTACACCGTCGACCTGACTAACTGATCAAAAAGATCATCAATCCGGAGGATCGGGTACTTGTTCTTCTCCGTCAACTTGTTGAGCTCCCGATAATCAATACATAGCCTCAAACTTCCGTCCTTCTTCTTAACAAAGAGGACCGGTGCGCTCCAAGGCGAAGAACTCGGGCGCACATACCCTTGCTCCAACAACTCTTGCAGTTGAACTTTCAGCTCCGCCATTTCCTTAGGCGCTAGCCGATAAGGAGATCGTGACACAGGCTTTGCACCTGTCACTAGCTCAATCGTCAAGTCTATCTCCCGCTAAGGCGGGGCTCCAGGAAGATCTACGGGGAACACATCAGGGTATTCTGATACCACTGAAATACAATCCAACGCGGGCTTCGGCTTCGCAACCTCCACTAGTGTAAAGAACAGTTCTGCACCGGCACGAACCGCCTTCACCACCTGAAGAGCAGACATCAACGTCTTGCTCGACTTGCTCCCAGCTTGACTTCCTTGCGACCGCAGTCAATATAGGCCTGCTGCTCCGAGAGCCAATCCATGCCAAATATAACGTCGAACTCCACCAACGGAAGTAAAAACGCCTGCAGGTCGAACTCCTGATCCCCAATACGAATCTTAACTTCGCAGATCCTATCCGCTCGCATCGAACACCCATTGGGCAACAACATATCCAACCTATCCTTCGCCATCGAAGAAGGGACTCCGATGCGTGATATAAATCCTTCGGACAAGAAGGAGTGTGAAGCTCCCGTATCGAAGAGTGCTCGTGCCGGATTTTCACAAATCAATACAAATCCTAAACAAGCAGTGGTAAGGTAACATGTGCATAACAAGTATTTAAAGAAATTGACTGGCTATAAATTAAACCGTACCTGTCACCACATCAGCCTGTTTGATGGCCTCCTGTTGGCCAAGATTATAGACCCTTGGTTGGGCCGGAGCATAGTGGGACGCGGTCGACTCCACCGTCTTGCCCTTCTCTTCATAAGTAGCTCTCGGCCTTCTCTCGGACTTAGAACGTCCGCTCCAACAATCGCGGGCAAAGTGCCCCGTCTTTCCACAAGAAAAACACGCACCCGGGGTCCGACTCGTAGTCGCCCTAGAAGCACTAGAAGGAGCTGGACCCGAAGTCCTATGCTTCTTGAAAGACCTCCGATAGCTGGACTTTGAAGTTGTCGGCACTTTGAATTCAGATTTCCTATCACACAAGCTTTTCTTTGCTTGTACATTCTTCATGTCCTTCTCCAAGGACCGGGCAGTGTTGACCAAGGTTAAGAAACCCTGCGTCATCGGCCCCGAGAGTAGTAATCTCAACTCATCTCTCAAGCCTTCGTAGAATCGATTCGTCTTGCGCTCCTCATCCACAATAGTGGAGCTAGCATAACGACTCAGACGAGTAAACTCGTGGAGATATTCATCCACGCTCCTCTCACCCTGAACCAACTTCAGAAACTCATTCTCCAACGCTATCCTCTGCGTCGAAGGGAGGTATCTAGCCAAGAACAATCTCGAGAACTCTTCCATCGAGACATCAACAAGTTGCCTACCTCTCAATAGGTGCAGCTCCAATCCTTCCCACCACATTCTCGCTTCACCGTCCAGAAGGAACGTAGCGGTGGTGGTCATTTGCCACTCCTCCGTCTCCGTTCCTGTCATGACTCTCTTCACCCTGGAGAGCCAGTCTTCAGCCTGAGATGGGGTTCCCAACCCCGAGAATACCGGAGGGTTAAAGCTCATTACATGCTTAAGTTGCCTCTCGGTTGCCCTCCTTGGCACCACCGGTTCCACAACCACTTGCTCCACTCTCCTCGGCTCAGCCTCTTGAAGAGGTTCCTGCTCCATCGCAGGAGCGGGCTGCTGCGTTTGCCTTGCAGGCTACGCATTTATCACGGCCAACACAGCTTCGGCCACCAAGCGTATGTTCTCAGCCGATAGAGGTGTTGCAGGAGCAATATCCGGTGCACTACTAGCCTCAGAAACTCGACGTTCCGACGGCCCAATACCACTTCTGGTCACCTATAGTGGTACAAAACACCGTTAAGCGACCAAATAAAATTGCAAACAGCAATTATAGGAACACGCAGGTTCCTCAAACACGTGTATTTTCATTCCTAAGTGGACATTCATGGGTTCTTTTACCGTTATAACGATGACGCACACAATGTGTTCACCACCCCTTAAAAAGAATTCGCCCACGAATTCATCTTAAGCCCGACCAAAACCAGTAGTTTGATACCAAATTGTAACACCCCCTATCCATCGCATAGCATATAGCAGTAGGTCCGGCCGGGGCCCGACGTTATATATTACAGACAGACCGGGTGGTTACTCATGGAAACCATCTAACCAATCATAACGTCCTACACAGAGCATTCTAGCGGAAGCAGATTAATAAGTTGTAGCAAAGAACCCAACACTAAAGTATGAATGTCCACTAATATAAAATAGGTATGTTACAAAAATACATCAGTACAAGCCTTAAGGCCTTACAAAAATTGTTCACTTCATATTACATGTTTTACAAACCACGGCATGCAGGCCGGTCACACATGAATAAAGCAGTAAACACTCCGATTAGGCCTTCGAGGGCCGGCTTCGCAAAAAGGGCTTTAGCCCGCTATTGACCGCTTGGTCCGGCAGCACCTGCAAACAACAAACCACCGCACGGTGCTAAAATAAGGCAACGGTCAGCAATGCTGACCAAATTATAACGATCCCGCCCCCAACTCGGGGCGGCGATGCTCCTTCCCTGCATTTCATTAGCATAAGCGAGCAATATATATATAACCATTTCATCACAGACGTTGGCTCGCACGGCCACACGCCCCGTGCTCTCAGGGCACATTCTCGGTGAACCGGTCGATGTCACGTCAATTAAAGCCATAGACATTCCGGACTCAACACCGCCACTTTGACGGCCAAACCTATGAGCATTTTGTCTTCTTGGCCTGGGTCACGACAATTTAAGCCATTGACCGCCGAAGACCCTAATTTATGCCAACGGCAAGTGCCACGTACCCTTAGGTCTCTTTAACCAAACGACATAGAACGGGTACGGTTCCATCTAACCCGTGCTCACATCGCAACGACAATTTAAGCCATTTGCGCGGGTCAAACTTCTCCCGAGTCCCGTTTCCATCACAATTCACATAACCCGGTTATGTTCAAGTTGGCTCTCAGGCCACTGATAACTTCGCAAAAAGAAGTTATCTTCATCTCTATTTTAACCATTTTTTAGCCATGTTATGTGATATTTATGCATGAAAAATAGATAAAATCCAATTACCGCATGATTTGGAGTCACAATGTTTGTACTCTCATTGTTTATATGTTTTTATGATAGGATTCGGGGAGAATTTGAGTCAAGGATTGAAGACTAAGTATTGTGAAAAATCTGGGAAAAATGTTGCAACATATTCTCAACAAATGCTGGCAGGTCAAACTATGCAGAAGAAAAAAACAGCACCAGAAATGTTGCAACATATTCACAACATTTTTGGCAGTTACAGGAAATTCAAATCCGAAAATGCCAAGTTTTGGACAGTTACAACCTATTTTAAAGCATCCATTCAGCATTTTAAAATGACTGGATGTGGGGCCCACTAGGAGAAAGAGAGGGAAAGTTTAAAAGAGGAAAATTTCAGCCATAAAGAGGGGGATTTTATTCTATTCTTGGACAGCCATTAGAGGAGAAAAACTGCAGGAAGAAGAATTCGGCTAGGGAAGAACCAGTCCAGTCTTGGCGTTCGGGCTGAAGGAAACGCTTCCACATCACTGGAGAAGGGAAGATTCGCATTTCTTTCGAAATGTTTAGTAAGATCTCTTCAGTTTTGTGTTATTTTCCCGCAGTCATGAACTAAAACTCTCTAGTCTTGCATGATGAGAGTAGTATGTGTATTGTGATGATGAACATCTTTGATTTTGGGTTTGCTTTGTGATTATCTTTATGGATCTTGTGATTTTTATGGTGAAATTGTTGGATCATGTCTCTTTATTGTATTGCGCCGCGAGAATCGAGAGAAGAGCGGCGTAATGTTAATTTAAGGGCTAGTTTATCGCAGTGCGAGAATCGAGAGATGAGCAATGCGAATCATTAACCAACATTTCTTTATTTTTACGGCGTTTCAAGAGTCGAGAGAGGAGAAACGTGCGTGCATCACAAGATCTATTAAGTTTTGAAAAGTGAAAGAGATTTCCTTTTTATGCTTGCGAATTTGATTCTTGCACTTCATAATATTTTCGTTTTTCCTAAGTTAGAGATAACTAGGGTTGCGTAGATATTAAGACTCCTTGTATCGAGAGATAAAGAGTTCTTCTTAAAAAATCATCGCATGATAATCCAAAGTTCAACCAAATGAAATATTTATTTTATCACCATCAGGTTACACATATGAAATCAGAAATGCAAGGCTATTTTCTCTAATTGCTAAGAAATTACTTTAAGATCTAGTTAAATTAGTTTTAATATTTATCAAAAAGATTTAATCTATTTTCAGAAGATCAATTAATCGTTTTACTTGGATTCATAGAAACGGTGTAGCTAGTAATTGTAAGCACTAAACCCATCACTTCTCCGTGGGAACGATCTCACTCACTCTGTATTACTTGTACGGCACGTATACTTGCGTTTTCAAGCTCTATTTTGCGCGTATCAAGTTTTTGGCGCCGTTGCCGGGGAGGTGCAACGGATTTAGTGTTTTTCTTTTTACAATATTAGTGAACCTTAGTACGTGGAGGTCAAGTTTTGTTTTCACTTGTTAGTTTATTGTATTTGGGTTATCATCTTTGTCATCTGATAGTTTATGTCCAGGTATCGTCCGTTGAACTAATACCTTAAATTCTGAAATCGAGCGAACCTGTAGACGTAATAGAAAATCAACTAGATTGGAAAATTCGAATCAACTCAACATGAATAATCAAAACAATGATGCTGATGTTCATCAAGAGGGACAGGACTTAGGAGGCCAAGTAGAGCATAACGGACACCCAATGGAAAATAAGAGAACATGCCGTGACTATAATTTGCCTTTTAGGGGAGGGGTACAATTTAGTATCGCTAGACCTGCGGTAGAGGCTAACAACTTTAAAATTGATTCCACGGCGATGCAACTTGTCCAGAATAATAAGTTTAGTGGTCATAACCAGGAAGACCCAAACTCTCATCTAAGAACGTTCATAGAAATCTGTGACACATTTAAGATTAATGACGCATCTGAAGAAGCCATTAAATTGCGATTATTTCCTTTCTCTCTAGAAGGGAAAGCAAAAGATTGGTTGAACTCGTTGCCTAATGGGTCTATTACTACTTGGGCTATATTGGTTGAAAAATTTTTATCCAAATATTTCCCTCCAACTAAAACTGGTAAGTTAATGCGGGATATCTCTACATTCATGCAAGCGAATGGAGAAACCCTATATGATGCGTGGGAACGATTTAAGGAATTATTACGCAGATGTCCCCACCATGGGCTAGCCATTCACCAACAAGTATGGACGTTTTATAACGGCCTTCAGACATCTACAATGATCCAAGTAGATGGAGCTGCGGGAGGTTCGTTGATGAACAAGTACCCTAAAGATGCATACGGTATTTTAGAAGATCTATCTTCTAATAATTACCACACGATCGAGCGTCAAGTACATCCTCCCACTACGGCAGGATTATATCAAGTTGACCAATTAACGTCATTTGCAGCCCAAATGACGTCCCAATTTAATACCATTAACAAGAGGTTAGATGCTTTGACGTTGAACCACAATCAAATGAATCCTCAAGTCAATAGCATTATTACTCCCATGGTTTCTCCTAATCCCACCTTAACAATTGAACAACTTGTAGGGGGTAATGAAGAAGTTAATTATTTAGGAGGGCATTATAAGCAAAATACAAACCCTTACCCAAACCATTATAATCCCGAATGGAGAAACCATCCTAACTTCTCTTGGAAGAACAACTCCGGTCCTATTCCACCACACTTATTTAATTCTAATGCTAATCCTCAACATCAAAACAATCATGCCAACCAAGCAGGACCATCTAGAAAGGTAACGGATGACTTCATCATTGAATCAATGCAAAAGAATGAAGCCCGTTTCTCTAGTTTGGAAGGGTCAATGAGAATGATTGAATCGCAACTAGGACAAATCGCCACCGCGTTAAGTATGCGACCGCAAGGCACACTCCCTACGGATACCACACCCAATCCCAAGGGAGAAAATCATCATTGTAAGGCCATTACATTGCGAAGTGGACGTGAGTTAGTAGTTGGTCAAGAAACTAATCCACATGAACAAGATAAAAATCAAGACCAAGAAGAATTCAAGGGTCCTAGTGAGCAAGTAATAATAGGAAGAAATGAGGACGATAAGAGTGAGGAGGAAGGAGTAATAACAAGAAGAAATGATAAGGTAATAGAAGGAGAAAAAGAGGAAAGAAGGAAGGAGAACCCACGAACCTATCCACCACCACCTTTCCCCCAAAGACTAAAAAAGAGCAAATTGGATCAACAATTTCAGAAATTCTTAGAAATCTTTAAGAAGTTGCAAGTTAATATACCCTTTGCCGAAGCATTAGAACAGATGCCGAGTTACGTAAAGTTCATGAAAGACATATTAAATAAAAAATGGAAGTTTGGCATGAACGAAACGGTAACCCTTACACATGAATGTAGTGCAATTCTCCAAAGGAGATTGCCACCAAAACTAAAGGACCCCGGAAGCTTCACGATTCCGTGTTCTATTGGACATCAATTCGAGGGAAAGGCTTTGTGCGATCTAGGGGCGAGCATAAATCTTATGCCACTTTCAATTTATAAGAAGTTAGGGTTGGGGGAGATTTCCAAAACATCAATTACATTACAATTAGCAGATAAATCTCTAACCTATCCAAAGGGGATTGTAGAAGACGTCTTAGTCAAGGTAGAAAAATTTATTTTTCCGGCAGATTTTGTGGTATTAGACATGAAGGAAGACAAGGAAGTCCCCATTATAGTGGGTAGGCCTTTCTTAGCCACCGGAAAAACTTTGATTGATGTACACAAGGGTGAGTTAACCATGAGGGTTAACGATGAACAAGTGACTTTTAATGTACTAAAAGCCATGAAATTCCCTCGTTTAGAAGAAGATGACATAGAGGAAGTTAAGAGTGTGACCTTTTATGATTACAACTTAAGTGAGGATCTAGAAGAAGATGAAGAGGAGGAGACGGATGAAGAGAAATCTCATTGTGAGAACGAAACTCAAGAATGCTTTGAAATAAGTGCACGTCCACCGACATTCACTCGCAAGCCGGAGATTTTAGATATGACAGATAAGACGTGTGCAAATAAACCTTCCATCATTAGTCCTCCCACACTTGAGTTGAAACCATTACCTGAACATTTGGCCTACGCATATCTAGGAGACAATGATACATTACCGGTCATTGTCAACTCAAAATTATCACCAAATCAACATCAACAACTCATAGATTTGCTGAAGCAATTTAAATTAGCCATAGGTTGGACGATCGCGGACATAAGAGGGATTAGTCCTTCGATATGCATGCACAAGATTCTCCTAGAAGAATCTTATAAAGGTTCCATTGAGCCTCAACGCCGTCTCAGTCCACCTATGAAAGAGGTCGTAAAGAAAGAAATAATAAAATGGTTAGACGCAGGGATAATATACCCTATCTCGGATAGTTCTTGGGTCTCTCTGGTTCAATGTGTTCCGAAGAAAGGAGGGATGACCGTAATAAAAAATGATAAGAACGAATTAATATCGACTAGAACTATTACCGGATGGCGCATTTGTATGGATTATCGCAAGCTTAATAAGGCTACTAGAAAAGACCACTTTCCATTGCCTTTCATAGATCAAGTTCTAGATAAGTTGTCCGGTAATGATTTCTTCTGCTTCCTAGACGGCTATTCCGGGTATAACCAAATCACGGTTGACCCGGAAGATCAAGAGAAAACAACCTTCACGTGCCCTTACGGAACATTCGCCTTTAGGAGAATGCCATTTGGTCTATGCAACGCACCAGCCACGTTCCAACGGTGTATGATTGCTATATTTTCAGAAATTATGGATCATGGTATAGAGATCTTCATGGATGATTTCTCCATCTTCGGAAAATCATTTGGAGAGTGTTTGGAGTGCTTAGAAAGAGTGCTTGTGCGATGTATCGAAACTAACCTTGTGCTGAATTGGGAGAAGTGCCATTTCATGGTACGCGAAGGCATCGTGCTAGGCCATCATGTGTCAAGCAAGGGGTTAGAAGTAGATAAGGCCAAAATTGAGGTCATTGAGAAATTACCTCCTCCTAGGAATGTGAAAGAGTTAAGGAGTTTCCTTGGGCATGCAGGATTTTACCGGAGGTTTATCAAAGATTTTGCTAAGATTGCAAAACCTCTTAGTGGATTGTTGGAAAAGGATACGAAATTTCATTTTAACGAAGACTGTTTGAGTGCATTTAGTAAACTGAAGAAGCAATTAACCACGGCACCAATTGTGGTGGCACCCGACTGGGGTGAACCATTTGTCCTTATGTGTGATGTGAGTGACTATGCCGTGGGTGTAGTTCTAGGTCAAGTTAGGGAGAAGCTTTTTCACACCATAGCCTACGCGAGCAAAACTCTGATTGAAGCTCAAATCAATTACACCACGACTGAGAAGGAGTTGTTGGCAGTAGTCTACGCTTTTGAAAAGTTTCGATCTTATCTTTTATGCACTCAAGTGACCGTTTTTATTGATCATGCGGCTATCCGCTATTTGATGGAAAAAAGAGATACAAAGCCAAGGTTGATTCGTTGGGTGCTATTATTGCAGGAATTCGATTTGGAGATTAAGGATAGAAAGGGCGTAGATAACCCTGTAGCAGACCATCTTTCCAGGATCGAACCAGAGGAATCTTATTATCATTCAGGGATTGAGGAGAGATTTCCAGATGAGCAAATCTTAGCTATATCAGAGGGGTTAGTGTCATAGTACGCCGATTACGTCAATTACCTCGTTAGTAACATCTTACCTTCAGATTTAAACTACCAACAACGAAAGAGGTTCTTACATCAAGTGCGGTCTTATCTTTGGGACCCACCTTATTTGTTTAAAATTGGTGCTGATGGAGTAGTGAGGAGATGTATACCGGAAGTAGAAATGCATCCTATTTTAGAAGATTGCCATAGTTCTCCCTACGGAGGACACTTCAAGGGAAATAGGACAGCTATGAAAGTCTTAGAGGCCGGATTCTATTGGCCTACATTATATCATGATTCTAGAGAACATGTGAAAAGGTGTGATCGATGTCAAAAGGAAGAAAATATTAATAAGAACGAAGCTATGCCTATGAACCCAATTCTAGAAGTTGAGCTTTTTGATGTCTGGGGTATAGACTTCATGGGACCATTCGTTAATTCGAATGGTAATTTATTTATCCTCTTAGCCGTAGACTATGTATCGAAATGGGTCGAAGCCATAGCCACGACCAAAAATGATGCAAAGGTGGTGTTATACTTCCTGAAAAACTTCATATTTAGTCGATTTGGAACACCCAAAGCTATTATAAGTGACGGGGGAAGTCACTTTTGTAATCACCAATTTGCTGCGTTGTTGAAAAAGTACGGGGTTAGGCATAAGGTAGCATTGGCATACCACCCCCAAACGAATGGCTTAGCAGAAGTATCTAATAGAGAGATCAAAAAAATCTTGGCTAAAACGGTAAGTGTAAATTGCAAGGACTGGTCTCAAAAGCTTAACGATGCCTTATGGGCATATAGAACCGCTTTCAAGACCCCAATTGGTGTTACCCCGTATCGTTTAGTTTACGGTAAGGCTTGTCACTTACCGTTGGAGTTGGAATATCGGGCATATTGGGCCATTAAGAAAATCAACTTTGACTTTCAAGAAGCCGGTAAATCTAGACTACTACAGTTAAATGAATTGGAGGAGATCCGGACTCAGGCGTATGAAAGTGCAAGGGTTTATAAGGACCGTACAAAAATGTGGCATGACCGCCATCTTACGGACAAAAATTTACAACCAGGGAAACTAGTTCTATTATTCAATTCACGATTAAAAATTTTTCCCGGAAAATTAAAATCTAGGTGGTCGGGCCCGTTTCGGGTCAAGGAAGTTCTTCCTTATGGGGTCGTTACTATCATCAATGAAAAAGATCATTCGGAGTTTAAGGTCAATGGCGGACGTCTTAAGGCTTATTTAGGGAACGAAAATGAACGAGCAATATCGTTCATACACTTGAAATAAAATTTTCAAGCCGCTGAATGTCCAGCCGGGACATTAACTAAGGCGCTTCTGGGGATGCAACCCCAAATTTTAATGTTAAGTTCTTTATTATTTTTGTTATTTTTGTTTTGTTTGTTTCTATTTCTCTCAAGAATTCCGTTCAAAAAAGAAAAAAAATGATGCATGACTGAATCCCTATGGTCTCGAACGCTTAAACCCGCATTTCCCCTTCATTCAGTGCTAGCCAAGGCTCAAAATCGGCTCAGAAAAAAATGTTGCAACATTTTCGAAAAATGTTGCAACAAATTTTTCTCTGCCTTTTTCCCTTACAAGAGCGGAAATTCAGGCAGTGACCGGTTCAACTGCGTAATTAACCGGCTGCCTGCGGGATTTAGCTGAACCGGCTGTCTAATTGGTTATTAATTAATTTTTTTTACCTACTTAGCCGGTTCAATTAGCATAAGCTGTGCATTTACTATCCGCTTGCTATTAAAAGCCCGATCTCCCCAAATCCGCTGCTACCCCCGATCCCTTTGCTCCAGGAAACCCTACATCATCTTTCTCGCCCCGCTCCGACTCATCCGCCGGCGGCAGCTACCCCGCGACAGCATCGTTCAGGAAATACCCCCCCCCCCCCCCCCCCCCTCTCGCGGTCCTATCACGAAGCTATCACTTACCGTTGGAGTTGAAGTATCATGGCCCCCAAGAAAGGTAGAGAGAAGGCGGTGGCGGCGCACAAGCACTCAAGATTCATCAACGACGAAGCCATGGCTCGCTACGAATTGCTTAAGGTAAAGCCCGTCATCTATGAAAGAGGGTTTCAACTGGAAGTTCGTGGTTGGAGTCAAGCGTATGTGCGGCAAATAGACAAGTTCGGTTGGACCTCCTTCTGCCATCCACGCACTGATGCTGTCCTACCGTGGGTGTATGAATTTTACGCCAACGCCAAGTTCCACACGGACGGAAAAATCCACATACGGGGGAAGGAAGTCGATTTTTCCGCGGAAGGTATAAACTCCTACTTCGATTTAGCAACTCTGGATTGTGATGTCTTTCAGTCTGTTAGAGCTTCTAATCCATACGATATCGCCACCACATTGAGCCTCACTAGAAACATCACGTGGGTTAATGAATCAAAGCATGTCCTGCATTCGGCCCTTTTTACTCGTGAAGCTAAAGTGTGGCTGCTTTTCGTAAACTCAAGTGTTATGCCGACGAAACACTCCAACCATGTCTCCTTCGAGAGGGCTTGCATTATACATAGCATTATAAAAGGGATTCCCATTAATGTAGGACATATTATTTCCAGTCAAATCCTAAAAAAGGTCAAAACGGAGGGGGGTACTCAGCTGTGGTTTCCCACGCTCATCACATCGTTGTGCCGTTACGCCGGGGTATCTCTCGCCGACACGGACACTACTACCATTGTAGGCCGGCCAATCACGTTTTCTGTGATTTCCTCCTATATTAAAGTATCTTCCGAGGAGCCACCTCCCAAATCCGCTCCGAAACAACGCCCTACCGTATCTTCGAGCAAAACCACCCAACCTCCAATTCCACCACCACTTTCCCCAAACCCCCCGGATTGGCCGATCATCCTTAAATATTTGCAAGGCACCGCCAAATATCAGCGCCAACAACATCGTGATATAGTCTCCCATTTAAACATTTTACATCACAATCAAGTAGCCATTCTCCGCCATTTGAATGTACCTGAGGACAAGATAGCAGTCCACGATGTGAATCCTGCTTGGTATGACAACAATCCCTCTACTTCTAAGGGAAAGGAGGCGGCATCCTCGCCAAATCCACATGATGAAACGGAAGCGGTCGAGGAGGGTGCAGCCTTTGCATCCGGCGAAGACGACGAAATGAAGGAATTTTTGGACGATGACGACTCGGACGAGGTCGATGACGCTGACGACGATGAGGAGGATGGTTGATGCTCCACTACTCAAATCTGGGAAATTTACTTTGCATTTTTACTGCTGAAATGACTGTTTTTTTTTTGGGACATCTCTATGGTGAAACATTTCAGTGTTAGTGCAGTACTTTATTTTATGCACATATTGCTCTTGTCAAAATTGTGGAGATTGATTGACTCCTTGGACGCTCGTTATCGTTTTTCCTAAATGACTACTTTGTTCTATTACTGCTGAACTTGTTGAACTGCATGCTAATCATTGAATGCTAAGTACCATTGACGTATTACTTGGTTATTTATTTTCTAGCACTAATCTTTGTAACTGTTACTTGCTGCACTATGGTTGATCACTTCCCTAGCTGCATTTTTCCGTTTCTTGAAATGTTGTTTTCATGAATTATTGTTATATGTTTTCATGCCGTGCAGCTATACCTGTTACTCAATACCTTTACTGTTTTAATGCCAACTCTTTATTATAACTTGCTACTTCGTGGGATATTTCGTTCATATCTTATACTTTTATGTTCCACTTCACACATATTTATATGCTGGCGACTCACATGTGAAACTGTCTTTTTATTCCACTCTTATGATTTATGAAGTTCACAATCGCATACAAGGCTATTATATTTGCTAAAACTGCTTTACTAGGGACTAGTAAAGGTTAAAGTATGGGGGCATGTCCCTTCTATACCTTGCGTGACAAACCTTTTATGGGGTATATTTTAGAAATGTCTGCTCTTCATTTATTATTATTATTATTAAAAAATCTATTCAAGTTTTTCAAATTAATTGTAAGGTTAGACGAGTCAGTCCTATGAGTCAGACTATTAAATTGTAATTAGACTGATTGGTTAAAGCTCGATTAAGAAATCTATCTCACATTCATGCACTATAGTTCTTAAAAATGTTTACACCCTTTTAACTTATTTAATTAACTTCGGATCCTAATGGGATTAGATCGAGTATGTTCTAATTCAATGATAGTCGCCAATATATTGAGCGTACGTAGTTAACCTTGCTTCTACGTAAATCCTTACCTTTGTGGCCATCACATATTACTTTTGAGCCTAAAGACTTGATTATTCATTTCCCTATGTTCCTTAGCTAGTAGACTGACCACTTATGGGTGTTTAAAAAAAAAAAAAATTGTGTATATCATAGTGACATGTGGCCTAAGTTAGCTCCGGCTTACTTTGAATGATCCCAACTATGATCAAAAAAAAAAGAAAGATATATATATAGCATAGTGATATGTGGCCTAAGTTAGCTCCGGCTTACTTGGAATGATCCCAACTGTGCAAATATCAAAAGAAAGAAAAAATTATTGAAAGTTAAAACCCCATAAGTTGGCAAGCTACTAAGTTAATTAGAATCATTGGCTACCCACCTCTCCAAAATTCATCAAGTCGTTTGTATTTGGCATCGGTTTCTACCAAACTCATGTAGAGGTCATATCAAAGCCTTAGACTACTCTTGATCTATCATATTGGTGACGAAGTTTATCGAAAATGAATTGTAAGGGATGTAGACAATTTGTTAAGGGCATCACATATAACACTTGAATTCTTAATTGAGCCTTATCTTATATCTATCTGATAGAATTATGAAAGTTTGAATTCTTATGGACTAGCAAGTCTAGCATCAGTTAATGAGAATTACTTGAAGCTATTTTGGTTAACTTATAATGAAGAGTAGACGGAAATGAAATTATACTGTCATAAACCTTTGTCATATCATGATTTACAATGATTTACCTTTGCTAGGGACTAGCAAAGAACTAAGCATGGGGGTGTGATAACTTCGCAAAAATAAGTTATCTTCATCTCTATTTTAACCATTTTTTAGCCATGTTATGTGATATTTATATGCATGAAAAATAGATAAAATCCAATTACCACATGATTTGGAGTCACAATGTTTGTACTCTCATTGTTTATATGTTTTTATGATAGGATTCGGGGAGAATTTGAGTCAAGGATTGAAGACTAAGTATTGTGAAAAATCTGGGAAAAATGTTGCAACATATTCTCAACAAATGCTGGCAGGTCAAACTATGCAGAAGAAAAAAACAGCACCAGAAATGTTGCAACATATTCACAACATTTTTGGCAGTTACAGGAAATTCAAATCCGAAAATGCCAAGTTTTGGACAGTTACAACCTATTTTAAAGCATCCATTCAGCATTTTAAAATGACTGGATGTGGGGCCCACTAGGAGAAAGAGAGGGAAAGTTTAAAAGAGGAAAATTTCAGCCATAAAGAGGGGGATTTTATTCTATTCTTGGACAGCCATTAGAGGAGAAAAACTGCAGGAAGAAGAATTCGGCTAGGGAAGAACCAGCCCAGTCTTGGCGTTCGGGCTGAAGGAAACGCTTCCACATCACTGGAGAAGGGAAGATTCGCATTTCTTTCGAAATGTTTAGTAAGATCTCTTCAGTTTTGTGTTATTTTCCCGCAGTCATGAACTAAAACTCTCTAGTCTTGCATGATGAGAGTAGTATGTGTATTGTGATGATGAACATCTTTGATTTTGGGTTTGCTTTGTGATTATCTTTATGGATCTTGTGATTTTTATGGTGAAATTGTTGGATCATGTCTCTTTATTGTATTGCGCCGCGAGAATCGAGAGAAGAGCGGCGTAATGTTAATTTAAGGGCTAGTTTATCGCAGTGCGAGAATCGAGAGATGAGCAATGCGAATCATTAACCAACATTTCTTTATTTTTACGGCGTTTCAAGAGTCGAGAGAGGAGAAACGTGCGTGCATCACAAGATCTATTAAGTTTTGAAAAGTGAAAGAGATTTCCTTTTTATGCTTGCGAATTTGATTCTTGCACTTCATAATATTTTCGTTTTTCCTAAGTTAGAGATAACTAGGGTTGCGTAGATATTAAGACTCCTTGTATCGAGAGATAAGAGGTTCTTCTTAAAAAATCATCGCATGATAATCCAAAGTTCAACCAAATGAAATATTTATTTTATCACCATCAGGTTACACATATGAAATCAGAAATGCAAGGCTATTTTCTCTAATTGCTAAGAAATTACTTTAAGATCTAGTTAAATTAGTTTTAATATTTATCAAAAAGATTTAATCTATTTTCAGAAGATCAATTAATCGTTTTACTTGGATTCATAGAAACGGTGTAGCTAGTAATTGTAAGCACTAAACCCATCACTTCTCCGTGGGAACGATCTCACTCACTCTGTATTACTTGTACGGCACGTATACTTGCGTTTTCAAGCTCTATTTTGCGCGTATCAAGTTTTTGGCGCCGTTGCCGGGGAGGTGCAACAGATTTAGTGTTTTTCTTTTTACAATATTAGTGAACCTTAGTACGTGGAGGTCAAGTTTTGTTTTCACTTGTTAGTTTATTGTATTTGGGTTATCATCTTTGTCATCTGATAGTTTATGTCCAGGTATCGTCCAATTGAACTAATACCGTTAAATTCTGAAATCGAGCGAACCTGTAGACGTAATAGAAAATCAACTAGATTGGAAAATTCGAATCAACTCAACATGAATAATCAAAACAATGATGCTGATGTTCATCAAGAGGGACAGGACTTAGGAGGCCAAGTAGAGCATAACGGACACCCAATGGAAAATAGGAGAACATGCCGTGACTATAATATGCCTTTTAGGGGAGGGGTACAATTTAGTATCGCTAGACCTGCGGTAGAGGCTAACAACTTTAAAATTGATTCCACGGCGATGCAACTTGTCCAGAATAATAAGTTTAGTGGTCATAACCAGGAAGACCCAAACTCTCATCTAAGAACGTTCATAGAAATCTGTGACACATTTAAGATTAATGACGCATCTGAAGAAGCCATTAAATTGCGATTATTTCCTTTCTCTCTAGAAGGGAAAGCAAAAGATTGGTTGAACTCGTTGCCTAATGGGTCTATTACTACTTGGGCTATATTGGTTGAAAAATTTTTATCCAAATATTTCCCTCCATCTAAAACTGCTAAGTTAATGCGGGATATCTCTACATTCATGCAAGCGAATGGAGAAACCCTATATGATGCGTGGGAACGATTTAAGGAATTATTACGCAGATGTCCCCACCATGGGCTAGCCATTCACCAACAAGTATGGACGTTTTATAACGGCCTTCAGACATCTACAATGATCCAAGTAGATGGAGCTGCGGGAGGTTCGTTGATGAACAAGTACCCTAAAGATGCATACGGTATTTTAGAAGATCTATCTTCTAATAATTACCACACGATCGAGCGTCAAGTACATCCTCCCACTACGGCAGGATTATATCAAGTTGACCAATTAACGTCATTTGCAGCCCAAATGACGTCCCAATTTAATACCATTAACAAGAGGTTAGATGCTTTGACGTTGAACCACAATCAAATGAATCCTCAAGTCAATAGCATTATTACTCCCATGGTTTCTCCTAATCCCACCTTAACAATTGAACAACTTGTAGGGGGTAATGAAGAAGTTAATTATTTAGGAGGGCATTATAAGCAAAATACAAACCCTTACCCAAACCATTATAATCCCGAATGGAGAAACCATCCTAACTTCTCTTGGAAGAACAACTCCGGTCTTATTCCACCACACTTATTTAATTCTAATGCTAATCCTCAACATCAAAACAATCATGCCAACCAAGCAGGACCATCTAGAAAGGTAACGGATGACTTCATCATTGAATCAATGCAAAAGAATGAAGCCCGTTTCTCTAGTTTGGAAGGGTCAATGAGAATGATTGAATCGCAACTAGGACAAATCGACACCGCGTTAAGTATGCGACCGCAAGGCACACTCCCTACGGATACCACACCCAATCCCAAGGGAGAAAATCATCATTGTAAGGCCATTACATTGCGAAGTGGACGTGAGTTAGTAGTTGGTCAAGAAACTAATCCACATGAACAAGATAAAAATCAAGACCAAGAAGAATTCAAGGGTCCTAGTGAGCAAGTAATAATAGGAAGAAATGAGGACGATAAGAGTGAGGAGGAAGGAGTAATAACAAGAAGAAATGATAAGGTAATAGAAGGAGAAAAAGAGGAAAGAAGGAAGGAGAACCCACGAACCTATCCACCACCACCTTTCCCCCAAAGACTAAAAAAGAGCAAATTGGATCAACAATTTCAGAAATTCTTAGAAATCTTTAAGAAGTTGCAAGTTAATATACCCTTTGCCGAAGCATTAGAACAGATGCCGAGTTACGTAAAGTTCATGAAAGACATATTAAATAAAAAATGGAAGTTTGGCATGAACGAAACGGTAACCCTTACACATGAATGTAGTGTAATTCTCCAAAGGAGATTGCCACCAAAACTAAAGGACCCCGGAAGCTTCACGATTCCGTGTTCTATTGGACATCAATTCGAGGGAAAGGCTTTGTGCGATCTAGGGGCGAGCATAAATCTTATGACACTTTCAATTTATAAGAAGTTAGGGTTGGGGGAGATTTCCAAAACATCAATTACATTACAATTAGCAGATAAATCTCTAACCTATCCAAAGGGGATTGTAGAAGACGTCTTAGTCAAGGTAGAAAAATTTATTTTTCCGGCAGATTTTGTGGTATTAGACATGAAGGAAGACAAGGAAGTCCCCATTATAGTGGGTAGGCCTTTCTTAGCCACCGGAAAAACTTTGATTGATGTACACAAGGGTGAGTTAACCATGAGGGTTAACGATGAACAAGTGACTTTTAATGTACTAAAAGCCATGAAATTCCCTCGTTTAGAAGAAGATGACATAGAGGAAGTTAAGAGTGTGACCTTTTATGATTACAACTTAAGTGAGGATCTAGAAGAAGATGAAGAGGAGGAGACGGATGAAGAGAAATCTCATTGTGAGAACGAAACTCAAGAATGCTTTGAAATAAGTGCACGTCCACCGACATTCACTCGCAAGCCGGAGATTTTAGATATGACAGATAAGACGTGTGCAAATAAACCTTCCATCATTAGTCCTCCCACACTTGAGTTGAAACCATTACCTGAACATTTGGCCTACGCATATCTAGGAGACAATGATACATTACCGGTCATTGTCAACTCAAAATTATCACCAAATCAACATCAACAACTCATAGATTTGCTGAAGCAATTTAAATTAGCCATAGGTTGGTCGATCGCGGACATAAGAGGGATTAGTCCTTCGATATGCATGCACAAGATTCTCCTAGAAGAATCTTATAAAGGTTCCATTGAGCCTCAACGCCGTCTCAGTCCACCTATGAAAGAGGTCGTAAAGAAAGAAATAATAAAATGGTTAGACGCAGGGATAATATATCCTATCTCCGATAGTTCTTGGGTCTCTCCGGTTCAATGTGTTCCGAAGAAAGGAGGGATGACCGTAATAAAAAATGATAAGAACGAATTAATATCGACTAGAACTATTACCGGATGGCGCATTTGTATGGATTATCGCAAGCTTAATAAGGCTACTAGAAAAGACCACTTTCCATTGCCTTTCATAGATCAAGTTCTAGATAAGTTGTCCGGTAATGATTTCTTCTGCTTCCTAGACGGCTATTCCGGGTATAACCAAATCACGGTTGACCCGGAAGATCAAGAGAAAACAACCTTCACGTGCCCTTACGGAACATTCGCCTTTAGGAGAATGCCATTTGGTCTATGCAACGCACCAGCCACGTTCCAACGGTGTATGATTGCTATATTTTCAGAAATTATGGATCATGGTATAGAGATCTTCATGGATGATTTCTCCATCTTCGGAAAATCATTTGGAGAGTGTTTGGAGTGCTTAGAAAGAGTGCTTGTGCGATGTATCGAAACTAACCTTGTGCTGAATTGGGAGAAGTGCCATTTCATGGTACGCGAAGGCATCGTGCTAGGCCATCATGTGTCAAGCAAGGGGTTAGAAGTAGATAAGGCCAAAATTGAGGTCATTGAGAAATTACCTCCTCCTAGGAATGTGAAAGAGTTAAGGAGTTTCCTTGGGCATGTAGGATTTTACCGAGGTTTATCAAAGATTTTGCTAAGATTGCAAAACCTCTTAGTGGATTGTTGGAAAAGGATACGAAATTTCATTTTAACGAAGACTGTTTGAGTGCATTTAGTAAACTGAAGAAGCAATTAACCACGGCACCAATTGTGGTGGCACCCGACTGGGGTGAACCATTTGTCCTTATGTGTGATGCGAGTGACTATGCCGTGGGTGTAGTTCTAGGTCAAGTTAGGGAGAAGCTTTTTCACACCATAGCCTACGCGAGCAAAACTCTGATTGAAGCTCAAATCAATTACACCACGACTGAGAAGGAGTTGTTGGCAGTAGTCTACGCTTTTGAAAAGTTTCGATCTTATCTTTTATGCACTCAAGTGACCGTTTTTACTGATCATGCGGCTATCCGTTATTTGATGGAAAAAAGAGATACAAAGCCAAGGTTGATTCGTTGGGTACTATTATTGCAGGAATTCGATTTGGAGATTAAGGATAGAAAGGGCGTAGATAACCCTGTAGCAGACCATCTTTCCAGGATCGAACCAGAGGAATCTTATTATCATTCAGGGATTGAGGAGAGATTTCCAGATGAGCAAATCTTAGCTATATCAGAGGGGTTAGTGTCATGGTACGCCGATTACGTCAATTACCTCGTTAGTAACATCTTACCTTCAGATTTAAACTACCAACAACGAAAGAGGTTCTTACACCAAGTGCGGTCTTATCTTTGGGACCCACCTTATTTGTTTAAAATTGGTGCTGATGGAGTAGTGAGGAGATGTATACCGGAAGTAGAAATGCATCCTATTTTAGAAGATTGCCATAGTTCTCCCTACGGAGGACACTTCAAGGGAAATAGGACAGCTATGAAAGTCTTAGAGGCCGGATTCTATTGGCCTACATTATATCATGATTCTAGAGAACATGTGAAAAGGTGTGATCGATGTCAAAAGGAAGAAAATATTAATAAGAACGAAGCTATGCCTATGAACCCAATTCTAGAAGTTGAGCTTTTTGATGTCTGGGGTATAGACTTCATGAGACCATTCGTTAATTCGAATGGTAATTTATTTATCCTCTTAGCCGTAGACTATGTATCGAAATGGGTCGAAGTCATAGCCACGACCAAAAATGATGCAAAGGTGGTGTTATACTTCCTGAAAAACTTCATATTTAGTCGATTTGGAACACCCAAAGATATTATAAGTGACGGGGGAAGTCACTTTTGTAATCACCAATTTGCTGCGTTGTTGAAAAAGTACGGGGTTAGGCATAAGGTAGCATTGGCATACCACCCCCAAACGAATGGCTTAGCAGAAGTATCTAATAGAGAGATCAAAAAATCTTGGCTAAAACGGTAAGTGTAAATTGCAAGGACTGGTCTCAAAAGCTTAACGATGCCTTATGGGCATATAGAACCGCTTTCAAGACCCCAATTGGTGTTACCCCGTATCGTTTAGTTTACGGTAAGGCTTGTCACTTACCATTGGAGTTGGAATATCGGGCATATTGGGCCATTAAGAAAATCAACTTTGACTTTCAAGAAGCCGGTAAATCTAGACTACTACAGTTAAATGAATTGGAGGAGATCCGGACTCAGGCGTATGAAAGTGCAAGGGTTTATAAGGACCGTACAAAAATGTGGCATGACCGCCATCTTACGGACAAAAATTTACAACCAGGGAAACTAGTTCTATTATTCAATTCACGATTAAAAATTTTTCCCGGAAAATTAAAATCTAGGTGGTCGGGCCCGTTTCGGGTCAAGGAAGTTCTTCCTTATGGGGTCGTTACTATCATCAATGAAAAAGATCATTCGGAGTTTAAGGTCAATGGCGGACGTCTTAAGGCTTATTTAGGAAACGAAAATGAACGAGCAATATCGTTCATACACTTGAAATAAAATTTTCAAGCCGCTGAATGTCCAGCCGGGACATTAACTAAGGCGCTTCTGGGGATGCAACCCCAAATTTTAATGTTAAGTTCTTTATTATTTTTGTTATTTTTGTTTTGTTTGTTTCTATTTCTCTCAAGAATTCCGTTCAAAAAAGAAAAAAAATGATGCATGACTGAATCCCTATGGTCTCGAACGCTTAAACCCGCATTTCCCCTTCATTCAGTGCTAGCCAAGGCTCAAAATCGGCTCAGAAAAAAATGTTGCAACATTTTCGAAAAATGTTGCAACAAATTTTTCTCTGCCTTTTTCCCTTACAAGAGCGGAAATTCAGGCAGTGACCGGTTCAACTGCGTAATTAACCGGCTGCCTGCGGGATTTAGCTGAACCGGCTGTCTAATTGGTTATTAATTAATTTTTTTACCTACTTAGCCGGTTCAATTAGCATAAGCTGTGCATTTACTATCCGCTTGCTATTAAAAGCCCGATCTCCCCAAATCCGCTGCTACCCCCGATCCCTTTTGCTCCAGGAAACCCTACATCATCTTTCTCGCCCCGCTCCGACTCATCCGCCGGCGGCAGCTACCTCGCGACAGCATCGTTCAGGAAATACCCCCCCCCCCCTCTCGCGGTCCTATCACGAATCTATCACTTACCGTTGGAGTTGAAGTATCATGGCCCCCAATAAAGGTAGAGAGAAGGCGGTGGCGGCGCACAAGCACTCAAGATTCATCAACGACGAAGCCATGGCTCGCTACGAATTGCTTAAGGTAAAGCCCGTCATCTATGAAAGAGGGTTTCAACTGGAAGTTCGTGGTTGGAGTCAAGCGTATGTGCGGCAAATAGACAAGTTCGGTTGGACCTCCTTCTACCATCCACGCACTGATGCTGTCCTACCGTGGGTGTATGAATTTTACGCCAACGCCAAGTTCCACACGGACGGAAAAATCCACATACGGGGGAAGGAAGTCGATTTTTCCGCGGAAGGTATAAACTCCTACTTCGATTTAGCAACTCTGGATTGTGATGTCTTTCAGTCTGTTAGAGCTTCTAATCCATACGATATCGCCACCACATTGAGCCTCACTAGAAACATCACGTGGGTTAATGAATCAAAGCATGTCCTGCATTCGGCCCTTTTTACTCGTGAAGCTAAAGTGTGGCTGCTTTTCGTAAACTCAAGTGTTATGCCGACGAAACACTCCAACCATGTCTCCTTCGAGAGGGCTTGCATTATACATAGCATTATAAAAGGGATTCCCATTAATGTAGGACATATTATTTCCAGTCAAATCCTAAAAAAGGTCAAAACGGAGGGGGGTACTCAGCTGTGGTTTCCCACGCTCATCACATCGTTGTGCCGTTACGCCGGGGTATCTCTCGCCGACACGGACACTACTACCATTGTAGGCCGGCCAATCACGTTTTCTGTGATTTCCTCCTATATTAAAGTATCTTCCGAGGAGCCACCTCCCAAATCCGCTCCGAAACAACGCCCTACCGTATCTTCGAGCAAAACCACCCAACCTCCAATTCCACCACCACTTTCCCCAAACCCCCCGGATTGGCCGATCATCCTTAAATATTTGCAAGGCACCGCCAAATATCAGCGCCAACAACATCGTGATATAGTCTCCCATTTAAACATTTTACATCACAATCAAGTAGCCATTCTCCGCCATTTGAATGTACCTGAGGACAAGATAGCAGTCCACGATGTGAATCCTGCTTGGTATGACAACAATCCCTCTACTTCTAAGGGAAAGGAGGCGGCATCCTCGCCAAATCCACATGATGAAACGGAAGCGGTCGAGGAGGGTGCAGCCTTTGCATCCGGCGAAGACGACGAAATGAAGGAATTTTTGGACGATGACGACTCGGACGAGGTCGATGACGCTGACGACGATGAGGAGGATGGTTGATGCTCCACTACTCAAATCTGGGAAATTTACTTTGCATTTTTACTGCTGAAATGACTGTTTTTTTTTTGGGACATCTCTATGGTGAAACATTTCAGTGTTAGTGCAGTACTTTATTTTATGCACATATTGCTCTTGTCAAAATTGTGGAGATTGATTGACTCCTTGGACGCTCGTTATCGTTTTTCCTAAATGACTACTTTGTTCTATTACTGCTGAACTTGTTGAACTGCATGCTAATCATTGAATGCTAAGTACCATTGACGTATTACTTGGTTATTTATTTTCTAGCACTAATCTTTGTAACTGTTACTTGCTGCACTATGGTTGATCACTTCCCTAGCTGCATTTTTCCGTTTCTTGAAATGTTGTTTTCATGAATTATTGTTATATGTTTTCATGCCGTGCAGCTATACCTGTTACTCAATACCTTTACTGTTTTAATGCCAACTCTTTATTATAACTTGCTACTTCGTGGGATATTTCGTTCATATCTTATACTTTTATGTTCCACTTCACACATATTTATATGCTGGCGACGCACATGTGAAACTTTCTTTTTATTCCACTCTTATGATTTATGAAGTTCACAATCGCATACAAGGCTATTATATTTGCTAAAACTGCTTTACTAGGGACTAGTAAAGGTTAAAGTATGGGGGCATGTCCCTTCTATACCTTGCGTGACAAACCTTTTATGGGGTATATTTTAGAAATGTCTGCTCTTCATTTATTATTATTATTATTAAAAAATCTATTCAAGTTTTTCAAATTAATTGTAAGGTTAGACGAGTCAGTCCTATGAGTCAGACTATTAAATTGTAATTAGACTGATTGGTTAAAGCTCGATTAAGAAATCTATCTCACATTCATGCACTATAGTTCTTAAAAATGTTTACACCCTTTTAACTTATTTAATTAACTTCGGATCCTAATGGGATTAGATCGAGTATGTTCTAATTCAATGATGGTCGTCAATATATTGAGCGTACGTAGTTAACCTTGCTTCTACGTAAATCCTTACCTTTGTGGCCATCACATATTACTTTTGAGCCTAAAGACTTGATTATTCATTTCCCTATGTTCCTTAGCTAGTAGACTGACCACTTATGGGTGTTTAAAAAAAAAAAAAATTGTGTATATCATAGTGACATGTGGCCTAAGTTAGCTCCGGCTTACTTTGAATGATCCCAACTATGATCAAAAAAAAAAGAAAGATATATATATAGCATAGTGATATGTGGCCTAAGTTAGCTCCGGCTTACTTGGAATGATCCCAACTGTGCAAATATCAAAAGAAAGAAAAAATTATTGAAAGTTAAAACCCCATAAGTTGGCAAGCTACTAAGTTAATTAGAATCATTGGCTACCCACCTCTCCAAAATTCATCAAGTCGTTTGTATTTGGCATCGGTTTCTACCAAACTCATGTAGAGGTCATATCAAAGCCTTAGACTACTCTTGATCTATCATATTGGTGACGAAGTTTATCGAAAATGAATTATAAGGGATGTAGACAATTTGTTAAGGGCATCACATATAACACTTGAATTCTTAATTGAGCCTTATCTTATATCTATCTGATAGAATTATGAAAGTTTGAATTCTTATGGACTAGCAAGTCTAGCATCAGTTAATGAGAATTACTTGAAGCTATTTTGGTTAACTTATAATGAAGAGTAGACGGAAATGAAATTATACTGTCATAAACCTTTGTCATATCATGATTTACAATGATTTACCTTTGCTAGGGACTAGCAAAGAACTAAGCATGGGGGTGTGATAACTTCGCAAAAAGAAGTTATCTTCATCTCTATTTTAACCATTTTTTAGCCATGTTATGTGATATTTATGCATGAAAAATAGATAAAATCCAATTACCGCATGATTTGGAGTCACAATGTTTGTACTCTCATTGTTTATATGTTTTTATGATAGGATTCGGGGAGAATTTGAGTCAAGGATTGAAGACTAAGTATTGTGAAAAATCTGGGAAAAATGTTGCAACATATTCTCAACAAATGCTGGCAGGTCAAACTATGCAGAAGAAAAAAACAGCACCAGAAATGTTGCAACATATTCACAACATTTTTGGCAGTTACAGGAAATTCAAATCCGAAAATGCCAAGTTTTGGACAGTTACAACCTATTTTAAAGCATCCATTCAGCATTTTAAAATGACTGGATGTGGGGCCCACTAGGAGAAAGAGAGGGAAAGTTTAAAAGAGGAAAATTTCAGCCATAAAGAGGGGGATTTTATTCTATTCTTGGACAGCCATTAGAGGAGAAAAACTGCAGGAAGAAGAATTCGGCTAGGGAAGAACCAGTCCAGTCTTGGCGTTCGGGCTGAAGGAAACGCTTCCACATCACTGGAGAAGGGAAGATTCGCATTTCTTTCGAAATGTTTAGTAAGATCTCTTCAGTTTTGTGTTATTTTCCCGCAGTCATGAACTAAAACTCTCTAGTCTTGCATGATGAGAGTAGTATGTGTATTGTGATGATGAACATCTTTGATTTTGGGTTTGCTTTGTGATTATCTTTATGGATCTTGTGATTTTTATGGTGAAATTGTTGGATCATGTCTCTTTATTGTATTGCGCCGCGAGAATCGAGAGAAGAGCGGCGTAATGTTAATTTAAGGGCTAGTTTATCGCAGTGCGAGAATCGAGAGATGAGCAATGCGAATCATTAACCAACATTTCTTTATTTTTACGGCGTTTCAAGAGTCGAGAGAGGAGAAACGTGCGTGCATCACAAGATCTATTAAGTTTTGAAAAGTGAAAGAGATTTCCTTTTTATGCTTGCGAATTTGATTCTTGCACTTCATAATATTTTCGTTTTTCCTAAGTTAGAGATAACTAGGGTTGCGTAGATATTAAGACTCCTTGTATCGAGAGATAAAGGGTTCTTCTTAAAAAATCATCGCATGATAATCCAAAGTTCAACCAAATGAAATATTTATTTTATCACCATCAGGTTACACATATGAAATCAGAAATGCAAGGCTATTTTCTCTAATTGCTAAGAAATTACTTTAAGATCTAGTTAAATTAGTTTTAATATTTATCAAAAAGATTTAATCTATTTTCAGAAGATCAATTAATCGTTTTAATTGGATTCATAGAAACGGTGTAGCTAGTAATTGTAAGCACTAAACCCATCACTTCTCCGTGGGAACGATCTCACTCACTCTGTATTACTTGTACGGCACGTATACTTGCGTTTTCAAGCTCTATTTTGCGCGTATCAGCCACCAAGTTGGCAAGATCACGTATTCGCCCAGTTTTTCGGGTGCACCTTTGAGTTAATCCCCAAGGTTCCCTGTTGCAATCTACCGTGTAGAAAACCCGAAAAACAACCAATAGCACGGAGTCTTCTCCGGCATTATGCAATGCAACATCACCGATCCAGACCAACATGTCCGGGTAGGCTTCACACATCATGCCTATGTCCGTTCTCGCTTACGGACTCTAAACAACGGGGACTTCACATATCTACTCGAAGGAACGCCTCCAACTCTCCGCAAACTCGCGAGAGCGGGCTTCCTATGCAAAGAAAGAGAGCTACTCATGCTCAAGAAGAGAATCGTTACCCTTGCGTTCCTCTTTGGCGCCATGGAAAAGTAAGCGGATGAAAAGCACCGCACTAGCTTTGCCTCCGTGGATCCGGAGTCGGCTCGCGATTTGGAGCTTCGAAGCTCCTCCAATGGTCGGATCTAGCTTATTCTTCCTTCCTTGGCTCTCCTCTCTTTCTAAGATTTAGAAAGACAACCACTCATGAAAAATGAGTGTTTCTAAGGCCCAATCCCGGGTATATCCCTTCAGGAACAACCCCCAGCCGTTGGATCATCAATTAAAGAAATGAACGGCTTTGATTCGGGACTGAAATGCCCAATCTGGACCGCACACGGCCTGGCACACGCCCGTGTCCAGGGCCGTGTGCCTCATTCGCCGTCAAAATCGGCTCGCCTGGAACAACACACGGGTATCGAACACGCCCGTGTTCGACCTGACACGCCCGTGTTCCACCTGACACGGCCGTGTGGCCGGCCGTGTACCCCCATCATTTTTCCCCGAAAACAACCCGAGCACTGCACGGGTTCTAGGACACGTCCGTGTCCTTGCCCGTGTCACCTCAACACGCCTGGGCTCCAGGCCATGTACACGGTCTCGACACTCGACACTTCGTCGAGCGAAGATCGTCGACCTGACGACACGGCCTTGGACACGCCCGTGTCCTAGGCCGTGTGCCTTGTCTCGACACATCGTCGAGCAAAGTTCGTCGACTTTCGGACGAGTGTCGACATGGGTCGACACGCCCTGCGACACGCCCGTGTCGCAGGCCGTGTACCATGTCTTGACGCATCGTCGCGCGAAATTCGTCGACCCCCTGGGCCGATCGTCGACACGGCCTTGACACGCCCTGCGACATGCCCGTGTCGCAGGCTGTGTTCTCTGCTCGACGATCGTGGACTCCAAAATCGTCGGCCTCTCGACCAAAACGTCGAACCCAGCCTGACACGCCCTGGGACACGCCCCAGGCTGTGTGCCTACTGCCAGAACCCAAAACTGGCCCAAAACGTCCCCCGTCGCTCTTTTGAGTTTCAGGGTGTTACATTGCATATCCTAACACTTAGTGCATTCTAGCAGAAGTAATTTGAAAGTTATAAATATAACCCAACAACAACATGGATGTCCACTACCACAACTAGGAATGTATAACAAATACATAAACAAGTCTTGACCTGAAGGCCTTACAATGATTACTCAAATTAAACTGTCTTGCATTCTTAGGCACGCAGGCCGGCCAAACAAGGGATATAAATAAACAAAACGGGCAATTCGTTTTGGCCTTCGAGGGTCAGCTTTGCTATCCTGGGCTTCAGCCCGCTATTTCGCACTTGGCTTAGCTGCCCCTGCAAGCAACATTCCACAGCGACAGCGACAAACAAAAGCAATGGTCAGCATTAGTTGACCAAATCATAACAACCTCACCCCTCACTCGGGGTGGCGGTGCTCCTTCCCTACATAAATTGGCATAATAACAATATGGAAATAGAAAAGTGCAACTTAAACACCATTCACCACAGACGTTGACACAAACGCCCAACGCCTCGTGCTCTCAGGGCACATTCTTGATGCACAGGACCGCAAGGGTCACATCACCGTTCACTGTGACGGTCAACAACATTTGAGCTTTTAGTCTCACAAGGGCCAAGGCCAGAGACAACGCCCCAGTGCTACGACAAGTCATATGATTTACACATTGACCACTCCAAGTCGACCGGCATAGGGGAGGGTACAGTTCAGCCAAATCCCGTGCTCAAATCGTCCGACTCACAGGCATGACGTGGGTCAGCATCCCCTTTCCCTTTTCTGCATGATTCATAACTCTGTAAGGATCCTAGGCTAGCACTCATGGGTACCAAAGCTGAGCAATTTAAGCTCACGCTCCACACACAATTGGCCCCTTGGTATTCGAGAGACAGGCACACACGGCCCCCAGGTCTCACAAGACAGGCCTCTCAACCATACATAGCTCACTGGAAGCTATCGCCGGCGATAGTACTACTGCCGCGCGGTAGGGGAAAGACTATCGCTTCTTCCCCTTAATCAGGTGTTTTCCTGCAGTCTACCTCCAGTACTCTCAACGCAACCATCTGCACACCCCGCGACTCCGAAATCTACGCGATAACCATAGAGTCTTCTTCGACATAATAAACATACAAATATCACCAATCCAGACCAACCCGTCAGGATGGGTTTCACACAGCATGTCTATTTTATACTTCGATTCAAGATCTAAATACAACACTACGGGGATACACGGATCTACCAGTTGGGAGAACCACTTCCATGTATTTGTGGTGTAACGCCTCCATTCGTCATATGGAATATAACGGTGGGTCCGGCCGGGGCCCCACGCCATATTTCACAAACAAACGGCGGAATCACGTATGAATATCAAAATCACGTTCTACTCGCATCTTAACTTAGAGCATTCTAGCGAAAGCGTTTTAAGTTGCAAGAACTCATCATAATGAATGTCCACTAAATATATAAACCACACATTTATATATATCACCAGGAATATATACAAATACACAAACGCTCATGGACTTAAGGCCTTACATGTTTCTTTTTACAAATATGGCTTCATACATCGGCACACAGGTTGGCCACACATGAAATATAAGACTTCGCACGGCCTTCAAGGGCCTTTAAGCAGCAAGAGCTTTAACCCGCTCAATCCAATTCAGCCCGTCAGCACCTGCAGTTGGACATCCACCCCAAGGGTGGTAAACAAAGCAATGGTCAGCATTAGCTGACCAATTATAACGACCCTACCCCTTAACCGTGGCAGTGGTTCCTTCCCTGTATGCATCACAATCACAACATATATCTATATCACAACAAGTGCTCTCAAGCACAACAGCATCATAAGCCCCCACCTCCGCCAGACGCTCCGTGCACTCAGGACACATTTACGGTGTACCGAATCATCCTTGGCACCACCACCGATTAGAGGTTTTTAACTTGTTGGCTATGGGCCTTAGTCTACCACAACACACATGCTGGAGACATCCTCGCCCATCCCACTCAGAGGTGCTAACCTCACGACAACCATTGAGCATTTTAGATCGACCCACCCTTGTGGTGCAGCAACCCGGGTCTGGCCCGCAGCCCCCCATTTGCATTGCCACCAATCGACCTCTCACAACACAGGTACATGTCAGCCCTTTCTCGTTGCTTAATTCGTCAATAGCGCAGATCTTGACGCGGGTCGGCTTTCCCTTTCCTGATCAGCACATAACTCTCGCAGAGCCGCTTTCCAGTTCAGCACACACAACACAATGGCTCATACAGAGCTTTTGAAAGTATTCATAATTCACAGGCATCCACACAATACACAGAGTCTTCTCCGGATCACAACATTGTTGAATTCTGTGAAGTGAAAGTGGGTGAATGGAAGGCTTGGGAAACCTATCCGCGCGGACTACGCGGACTGGGTTGGCGGACTGCTAGGTCGGTAGGGATGTTGCAGGCGGTTTGCTCTGTGGCGGCCTGGGCGGTCTGTTCGCGCGGACTACGCAGACAACAGCAGCGGTCTGACAGGCCAGTGTATGCTCAGCAGGCGGTTGACTCCCAGGAAGTAACCGGGCGAATAGAAATGCTATCTGCGGAGTCCGGCATGAAGCAGACTGATGAACTGGAGCTCGGCAGACCGGTTTGGCAGTTGCCTTGGTCTTGCTCCAGTGGAACGGCAAGTAGAAGCCGCGGAGATCGCCGGTCAGCGCGGACAGAAACTGGAGGTCGCCCGGTATGGCGGGCTAGATCCAGTGTCCGCCAGTAAGTGCGGACTGGCCCATGTGGCCAGTGGACTGGACTTGGTGAGTTTTGGACCAAGTCCAGTTTGGCTCAGTCCGGGGAGATCGCGCAGTGGAGCACGGGTTGCTTTCTCAGTCCGCCAAGTATAGTAGAAGTGCTGATGCCTTGATTGCTAGCTTGGGGGTATGCGGACTGGAGGATTGCCTGTGCAAGAGCGTGCGGACTGGAGCAAGAGTCTGCTGAGTCCGGTATAGCCTTGTGATGAGGTTATGGACTCAGGGATGCGGACTGGAGTCTACTGTTAGCAGACTGGATCGGCATGTCCGCTGAGTCCGGCGGTGCCTTGGAGATAGAGGCAATGGACTCAGGAGGTGCGGACGGAAGCCGGGTGTCCGCTGAGTCCGGCAGGTGCCTTGATGGCGAGGCTGCGGGCTCGGGGTTTGCGGGCTGATGCCTTGTCCGCAGATTGGCGGACACATCTGTTGTGGAGTCCGGCTGTGGTGGTCCTGGCTTAGCCTCTGGCGGCAAGGCGGGCTGGATATTGGAGTCCGGCCTTGGAGAAGCTGGGGCGGTCTGGCTATCTGCACAGGAGCGGCGAACTGGAATGTGTGTCCGCGGGCTGGCGGACACACTTGTTCTTGCTGCGGGATGTGGCGGTGATCCTATCGGCTAGGGCGGTGACCATACTCATCATCGTGCCTATAAATAGGACCCATGTCACATCAGGAGAAAAAAAACCTGAACCGAAGTAAGTGAACAGTAATTGAGCTCGCGTAAGTTGCTGCGGTCTGGACTTTGGTGTCCGCGCGGATAGAGAGTTGACCCGGTTGTGCTGTGCAGGTTGTGCGGATAGCGCTGGAAAGCCAGGACTTGGCTCTGATTGCGGTCAGGGACAGTGCGGACTCTGCGGTTAAGCAACAGGCGGTAAACAGCAGGTCGCGGATAGCGACCAGGCGGTCTTCTTTTTGGCAACTTGGTTCGGGGTTCAGGAAGTCGCCTGCTTCAGGCGGACTGTTCCATTTGGTGACGCAGCTTGTGCGGTCTGGCGGCTAGGCGACCTCGCGGTCAGGCGGCCTGCAGATCGGCGGTGAAGAGCTAAGCATTGGAATAAGGGGTAGTCCGCGCGGCTTGGGTTGCGGTCTGGCGACCTGGAGGACTGAGCGGACTCCACAGCAGTAGGTCGGCGGCTTGTTGATTGAGTCCGCGCGGCTTGTGTTTTGTTCTTGTCTTTGTAACTGTCTCTGTGCTCCCGGTGTTGGGTTTTGGTGAAGCATGTCTCGCCATGTATGTCTCGCCTTGTAAAGAAGTTTGCTCTTGAGCAATAAAGAAGCTTGTGCTGCTTGTGTTGCTGGTTGTTACTGCTTTGTTGAGATAACCCCTGCTAACTCCACGATCCGGGAAAACTTTCAACATTATAAGTGGGCGTATCCTCCTCTGGTTTGTTGAGTTTCAACAGGGTATCCAAGGGGGCGTCTGCGGTTTGTTGAATTTTAACAAACATACACATCACCAATCCAGACTAACCGTCCGGATGGGCTTCACACAGCATGCATATGTCGTACTACACATTTCCGGCTCTAGATGCTGACTCAACCGGGGATATCAACTATCAACCCACTGGAATCACATACGCTTTCCACCGCTTGGTGGAGGATTCCATGCTCATGCATAAAAGATGACTTTACTTGTCCAAGAAGGAGATCGTTACTCTTGACGATCGCTTTGGAGCCATGAAAAACTAGCCAGATAGACATCACCTCCACGGCCTTGCCTCCACGAATCTGAACTCGGCTCTCGATTCGGCACGCAGAAGCTCCTCCGATAGCCGGATTCCTTCTCCTCCTTCCTTCATTGCTCTCCTCTCTCCCTATCTCTTTAGAAAGAGAAAAGTCAAGATGAATGAGAGGTTATCCTTCAAATCTCGACTTTATACCAGCAGGGAAAGGCCTGAACCACTAGATCCAAGTTGAAGGAAATGAACGGCCACGATTTGCCTAGAAAAGTATTTTCTTGGGCTGACATGGCTTGACACACGCTCGTGTCACAGACCGTGTTCCTTAAGTGGCAAAGGAACCGACTCAACCCGACCATGACACGGCCATGTGATACGCCCGTGTCACAGGCCGTGTGCCCTGACACGGCTTTGGACACGCCCGTGTCCAGCCCGTGTTCACGGCCTTGGCCACAATCAGACAAGGATACGGCCTCTGACACGCCTGTGTCATAGGCCGTGTACCCAACTCGACTTGCCTCTCGAGAATCGTACAGTGCATTTCGTCGAGCGGAGTTCGTCGACCCAGAGGAGGACACGACCTCGAACACGCCTGTGTCCCAGGCCGTGTGCCTCACTCGATACACACTCGAGACCCACTCGAGTGCACAGAGCAGGACACGGCGTGGGACACGCCCGTGTCCCAGGCCGTGTTTCCCAGCCTGAACTCAATCGTGAGATTTGGGGTGTTACACGTGGAGCGTCTACCGTAAAATGTCAAAACGAAGGACTTCACATGTCCAAGGAAGAGAATCGTTACCTTAGAGGTTCGCTTTGGCCCCATGGAGAAGAAACTAGCCGGATGAAAACAACCGCAATGGACTCGTCTCCGCGGATCTAGACTCGGCTCGCGATTTGGAGCTCTGAAGCTCCAACAATGGCGGGATTCCTCCTTCTTCTTCTTCATTTTCTCTCCCCTCTCTACCTCCTAAAAAGAGAATGGACCATGGGAAATGAGATTCAAACCCTCATTTCCCGACCTTATCTCATCAGGAAAGCATCCCGACTGTCGGATCCCACCTAAATAAAACGAAAGGCCCTGATTTGACCTTAAAACGGTCTCCCTGGACCCATACACGGCTTGTGACATGGCCGTGTCACAGGCCGTGTTCCGCAATCACATTTAAAACATCCAAACTCAAAGCTCGACACGGCTCTGGACACACACGTGTCACAGGCTGTGTTCTGCGACACGACTCTAGACACACCTGTGTCACAGGCCGTGTTCCTCTCTGATTTCCAAACTGCTTAGAAAAACTGCAAACAGCTTTGGACACACCCATGTCACAACCTGTGCAAAATTATAAGGGCTCCAAAAGGCCTTCAAATCACTCCCAATTTATCCACAATTTTCATCGGACTTCTTTAAGGGTCTTATAAACATATTGACCAATTCGTATTCGGGTTTTAGGGCGTTACACCAGCTGCGGCGGGTCCGACCACGATGAGTCTGATTGAGTTCGGGCGGCCTCGGTCGACCCTCGCGGGGGCAGGCCACAACGAGGCCTCCCGGATCCGGGTGGCCTTGGTCAACCCTTATTGTTGGGGTCGGCCACGGCGAGGCCGCCTGACCGTGGATACAGGCTCACGGGATCCCACGCACGGTGGTTGTCGCTTAGATCGGGTGCATGGATCGCACGGGCGACAGTTACACAATTAACTTCTCATGATGCAAGTGGGGGAGAGAGAAAAATGACTACTTGTAGCCCGATTTTGCTATAAATTAGGGCTAATCCCATCAAGCATGGATCTCTATATGGAGTGCATGTTCTCAAGGATAATATTTTGATCTCGTTTACGACCTTCTTACACGCTCCTCAATTTTGTTTCATGTGAAAAAATTTATGACAAGTCCCTCATAAATTTGTAGAGAATTTGGGACTGCAAATAGCCTCCTCCCCATGATCCCCACTAATTTAGTGGGATCATGTGTTTGACCACCACACACGCAAACATCACACACGATCTTCGTGCATCGTCCAATCATCCACCACGATCGGTTGTCGGCACCACCTTCACCGGCGCCAGGCGGCCCGCAACCGACCAACCATGCTAGGGGGCGGCTGCGGGGAGACACCCGCAAAGAGACGACCGCACTAGCCGCCCCTCCTCGCAACTGCATCCCGCGGCCGCGGGGCGCCGCCCGAAAGGGGAGCGGTCGCGCCAAACCGTGCCAGGCCATCCCTCCCCGCGACCGCTCCCGCGACCGCCTCTCGCGACCACGGGGTGCCGCCCGCAAGTGGAGCGGTCATGCCCGGCCGCGGCCGGCGGCCCCTCCCCGCGGTCGCCTCCTGCACTAGGGCGGCCGCGCTCGGTCGTGCCCGGCCACCCCTCCCCGTGGCCACCTCCCTCGACCACGGAGTGTCGCCCGCAGGGGAGGCCGCACTCGGCCGCCCCTCCCCGCGGTTTCTCCCGCCGCGGCTAGCCGCCCCGTCGGTCGCGGCTCCTCCTTTCCTCTCGCCAGCGACCGTCCACCGATGACATGTCCGCTTTTCGTAGTGGGCCCTCCCCGCCGTCCGATCTTTCCACCGCGATCGTCGTCATACATTTCACGGATAACCACCCACTACCTGTCATGATTAGTGGGGTGTTATCAGTAATTAAAAAATGGCTTGCATTTAGTTTGAATTATGCGCATAATATTCATCCAAAACTATATTAGATTTGGTCTTGCAAATAATA
>CM077152.1:24878157-24956659 GCA_039583875.1 Platanthera guangdongensis | reverse complement strand
TGGTGAGTGTTAAATTTTTAAAGTGGAGCCATGTTAGTCGCGCGGTTAGGTGTTTTTTGTAACCACTTAACTGTTGGTTTTAGCGATACCGCCGGGCTGTAGTGAAGATTCCCGAGTATTCCTCCTTCGCCTATAAATAGGGGTCCTGATTCCGTCATTTGAACTGAAACAATGAAAACCGTAGCTCAGAGCAAAGGTTGTGGTTAAATATATCTTAACCGCGCGACAAGGAAGAAGAGGTCTCTGGTTAGCTTGTTTGCAGACTGTGTGGCTAACACTGGACGACTAGACGACTAGTACTGACGGTTTAGTCAGAGGTAGCCTAAGTGTGGAGTAGTAGGCAACAGTTTGGCGGTTTAGATGCTAACACAGGGCGTATCGATACTGTTTGCGATAGTGCAGTTAGCAACCAGGGCAATGTGCTTCTCCTAGGCAGTTCTCCCAGTGTCAATAAGTGACCTGTTCGCGCGACCTCTGCGGTCAGGCGGCTAGAGGTGCGACCAGGCGGCTAAGCGGTCAACTATTTGCTTGTCTTGTTTTGTCTGTTTTGTTTTTTGTCCAATGCAACACAAAATCATGTCTTGCGCTTATATTTCTCGCAATTGTAACTGAGTAGCGAAGTTAATACAAGTCTTGCAATTGCTTCTCCATTACTAGTGAGTCTTGCTATTGCTTCTCCATTACTAGTGGTTTACTTTTTTGGTTGGTTGAGAGTGTTCCTTCGACCTCATCAAATTTTAGGATGAGCTATTATGGGACTAGTTTTGTTGATCTCAGACTTTAATCCCATGAATATATAATAGACTGTTGTTTCCAAATTTTAATAATTTGTATGCAGTGATTAACTGATTTTGTCATGTGTCAGAGGCGTTTTGTTAACAGGCCCATAGTTGAGCTTGAGACAGCAGCTGAGGAGGAGATGAAAATAATTGAGCTTAGGCTTCAAAAACTATTTAATTCTAAGCTGAGAACAGGCCCCTCCCAGACTACACAGCAATCGTCTAGTAGACATGAAGGTATTACCTAGATATTTTTTAATGTTTATGTTTTGATAATGATTATATTTAGTTTCTTTCCTTTTTTATTAAGATGCTCTTATGAGGTATCTCAACATTTTTTTTTCTTTTTGTACTGAAAACCGTTTTCCTTTCAACATTTAATCTAAATATTCTGGTCCCTTTGTATGATTAGCAACTACAACTTGAATTTCTCAGCTTTGTCAAATGCATATGCTTAGAAGTTTTTTATCAGGCTGTTAGGTGCATAGAAGGGGAAGAAGGCATATATTCTTGTGCTTGATGAAGAAGAAAAATAGCATCCCTGTACAATCTAGGGGCGCATCTCACTCTTGCCCGCTCACTTGAATGTTAAAAACCAAGATTCATCTAGGTTTACCTTATGGGATCCAAGATGGCTTCATGCTCGAAGGTATATGCAACCTCAATGTTAAGGTCTGTGGGAACGAAACCTACGACAGTTTGATCCAACGACCTTTTTCATCAGAGGGTGCAAAAGTTAGGGTGAGTACGATTTTGGTTTTTCCAATTGTAAATGGTAAGGTACAGAGCTGATGCACGCCTAAGGTAAAATGCCTATAGAATTGAGCAAAATCAGCTGATTGCTGTAGAAATAGAGAGACCTCCAACCTTGTATATACTTAATGAATGAATAATTACAAGTATGAGTACATTTATATAGGAAGAGAGTAGGGAGAGAAGATCCCAATCCAAGATGTGGGACTAAAAATAAGAAGTAAATGGGCCTTATAAATGGGCCTTTACACAGTCTTCTCTAACACTCCCCCCAAGCTGGAGCGTACAAATCGTAGGCGCCAAGCTTGGATAAAAATTGGTAGTATAATGGTCTGGAGAGAGCTTTGGTCAGAATATCGGCAACTTGATTTGTAGCAGAAACATGCTCCAGGTCTACCTTCTTTGACTGAACTTTTTCCCGAATAAAGTGGCAGTCAACTTCAATATGTTTTGTGCGTTCGTGAAATACCGGGTTCTTGGCAATATGTATTGCTGCTTGACTATCACAAAATAGGATTGCCGGTGATGAGAGACGGACACCCAAATCTCCCAGAAGACTCTCCAACCATGTTAACTCGGACACTACCGAAGCCATGACCCGGTACTCAGCTTCAGCAGAAGATCTAGCAACCACATTCTGTTTCTTGCTACGCCAGGTTATGAGATGACCACCAAAGTAGGTACAGAAACCAGATGTAGAGCGCCTATCATCAACAGATCCTGCATAGTCAGCGTCCGAGTATGCAACGAGGGATAGTGATGTGGATGGCTTGTACAGAAGCCCTTGTCCGGGAGCGTTCTTGAGGTACCGAAGAATGCGCTCGACAGCTTGAAGATGAGATGTCCTAGGAGCATGCATAAATCGGCTCACGACTCCTACGGCAAAGGAGATGTCTGGTCGAGTAACTGTGAGGTAGATCAGTTTCCCAACCAGACGTCTGTAGTATTCCGGATTTGTAAGTAGCTCATCGGAGTCAGAACTATGGGCTGAGAGCCTGTGATTAGCATCCATTGGAGTATCCGTAGGTTTGCATCCCGAATAACCAGCATCATGAAAAAGATCCATACAATACTTCCTTTGAGATAATACAAGGCCATCAGGCCGTCGTGCAACCTCAAGCCCAAGAAAATACCGTAGGTTACCAAGGTCTTTGGTCTGAAAGGCGGAGTTCAATTGTTGCTTGGTATGTTGTATTCCTGTAGTGTCATCTCCCGTGATGAGGATATCGTCAACATAAACAAGTAGAATCACAGTTCCGGTTGGCTGGTGTCGAGTAAAGAGGGAGAAGTCAGCCGAGCTCCTAGTAAAGCCAATATCGCGGACCACCTTGCTGAATTTGTCAAACCAGGCACGCGGGACTGTTTGAGACCATAAATTGATTTGCGAAGATGACACACCCGAGACTCCCCCGTGGTCTCAAACCCGGGTGGTTGATGCATATAAACAGTTTCCTGGAGATCGCCATTGAGAAAGGCGTTCTTCACATCCAGCTGATAGAGAGGCCAATGACGATGCACAGCCAAGGAAAGAAGAACCCGGACCGTGTTCAATTTGGCCACGGGAGAGAAAGTTTCCTCGTAATCAAGGCCGTGTTGCTGAGTAAAACCCCGGGCCACAAGGCGGACCTTCAGACGCTCAACAGACCCATCCGCGGTATGTTTGACAACAAGGACCCACTTGCAGCTGACACAGTGTTGGCCAGCAGGAAGGGGCACGAGATCCCAAGTCTGATTAGCCCAAAGAGCCCTCATTTCATCCTCCATGGCCGCCCGCCAGCCGGGTGTCGAAGCGCCTCCTGCACAGTGTTAGGAATAGAAATCGAGGACAGAGAAGAGGCAAAGGCGTAGAGAGGGGGAGCGAGCCGGTGGAGAGAGACGTAGTTGGCGAGGGGATGAGCCGTAGAAGCAGGAGCAGAATCCGCCGGTGCCGGAGTGTCACTGGGAGCAGGGAGCTGAGGCAGGGAACCATCCTTGGAGCCGCGACGAGTATAGACACGAATAACGGGTGGAGGAACTTTGGGAGCAGGAAGAGAGGAGGAGGGTAGAAAGGAAGGGGCCGTGGGAACCGCCGGGCGAGGCAGAGCAGGAGAGGAACTCGGGGAGGAGGGTGAGTGAAAGGGCTGGTCTTCGCAGAAGGTGACATCCGCGGAGACAACCGTCCGACCAGTGGAAGGGGAGTAGCAAACATACCCCTTTTGAGTACGGGAGTATCCCACAAACATATATTTGGCCGCACGAGGAGCGAGTTTGTCTAATGGAGGGCCAAGAAGATGAACATAACAGACGCACCCAAAGACCCGTGGAGGTAGAGAGGTGGTTTGGTAGTCGGATAGAGGAGGTCGAGAGGAACGGCAAAATCAAGAACAGAAGACGGGAGCCGGTTAATAAGATGACAGGCGTGGAGACGGCGAAATTCCAATAATAGTCGATTAGAACCTGCATTTGAAACATGAGGGAGCGAGCAACGTCGAGTAAATGACGATTCTTGCGTTCGGCCACCCCATTTTGTTGAGGGGTATAGGCACACGAAGTTTGATGGATAATGCCAAACTCGGTGCAGATGGAGGAGAAGGCGCGCCCTGTATATTCGCGAGCATTATCCGTGCGGAGGATTTTGAGGGGGGTGGCGAACTGTGTACGGACTTCAGTAACAAAGGCACGAAAGACAGATGTAAGCTCAGTACGGTCATGCATTAAATAGAGACATGTAGTACGCGAGTAGTCATCTATAAAAGTGACAAAATATCGATAACCATAGATACTAGGGACCTTGTAAGGACCCCATACATCAGAATGAACTAATGAGAACGGAGTACTACTCCGGGTACAAGTAGGGGGAAAAACAGAACGGTGGTGTTTGCCGTAGATACATGATTCACAAGAAAACTCCTGTAATGGAACATCAGGAAGAGCCCGCTTGAGAATCGGAAGAGGAGCATGGCCAAGGCGACGGTTCCAATCAACAGACGAGACGGCGGATAGAAGAGTGGGTTGAGTATCCAGGAGGTAAAGCCCATTCACCAGCTGCCCCCTACCAATGATACTCCGGCTGCGACGATCCTGCATAAGAAAGGAAGAAGGAGAAAAAATGATTGAACAATCAAGGTCGTTCGTCAGACGACTAACGGATAGCAAATTGAAAGGAGAGCCCGGAACGTGAAGAACCGAGGGAAGAGAAAGGGCCGGGGTAAGTTGGAGGGCAGCAGCACAGACACCAGAGACCGAGAGGTGTCACCGTTGGCCACAGTGATACTCGGGGGTGAGCCAACTGGAGATATTTGGAGGGCTTCTGGGAAGTGATATGGTGAGTAGCACCGGAATCAACGATCCAGTGAGGGCTGGGAGAGAGACAGGTTATACCTTCCGCAGAAAAGGTCGCAACCGAGCCGGAGGAGCGGCTAAGAACACCCTGTAGCTGATGGAGTTGGTTGCGGAGCTCATCAATATCATGTTGAGTAGTGGAAGCCGGAGCCAGGGCAGGAGCAGGAGCATCAGAGGAAGTGGCAGCGAGGTGGGGAGGGAACCCATGCTTGCTGTAACAGGTGGCCTCCAGATGACCACCCCGGCCACAATATGTGCATTTGAGAGACGAGCGGCCACCACGGCCGCGGCTCCTGGAGGGAGGCCGGCCACCCCGAGTGGAAGAACCGAGCAGGAGGTGGAGTGGGAAGGAGAGGCTGTTGGAGAAGAGCAGGGGCAGAGCCGGAAGGGCCTCCAGAGGAGGCGTAACTCGAAGTAGCATGGAGCAGACGTCAGACAGTGACGGAGTAGCGGTGGAGGAGAGGATCTGGGCCCGAACACTATGCAGGTGAGGCGGAACCCGGGACATCATCATTGCGATGGTAACGGCCTCTTTCTGGGCCCGTTGAGTAGCCAGATCCGTGGTAGGAGGCTGATGTTGAATCCATGTCTCAGCAAGAGTCTTGGCCTGAGCAACAAAGGAAATCATGTCGCTAGGAGAACCAGGAGCAAGATTCTGGAGGCCGGAGATAATATCATAGAGGTGCTGAAGACTGTTTTGCCCAGAGTAAAAGGAGTGGAGCTCTTCCCACATGGCCTTGGCCGTATCATGATACATGGCCATCTGATAGGGTTCGGTGTCCATAGAGTTGAGGAGCCATGACTGGACCCGACCGTCATCCCGGAGCCAATCATCAGACGGGACAGCAGGGGTAGCCCGAGTCAAGTGGTGGAGAAGACCCTTCGTCTGCAGGACACGACGAACAGAGTGGACCCATTCAACAAAATTCCGTTTGCCCGTCAAAGAGATAGTAGTAATGCGCAGTTCATCGCGTAGTTCAGAGGCTGGAGGAGCCTCACGGGCTGGAGGAGCGGAAGTAGCAGCAGAGGCGTCGGAGGACATCAAGCTAGCAGAAGAAGGAAGTCGGGCGGCTAGACAAGGGAGGCCGGGCGGCTTGGGGAAGAAAGAGGCCGAGCGGCTTGACCAGGGAGACCAGGCGGCTTGGAGAAGAAAGAAGCCGGTAGGCTAGCAAAGGGAAGCCGCGTGTCGAGCAGAAGAAGGAAGCCGGGCGGCTAGACAAGGGAGGCCGGGCGGCTTGGAGAAGAAAGAAGCCGGTCGGCTAGCGGAAGGAAGCCGCGCGGCGAGCAGAAGAAGAAGGACGGGCAGCTTGACAAGGAAGGCCGCGGGGAAGAGGGCGCAGCGGCTGGGAGAAGGAAGCCGCGAGAAGAGGGAAGACACGGGAGACCGCACGGTCAGAGAGGAAGACCGGACAGGAGAGAGAAGGGAGAAAGAGTGGGCCCCACGTGAGATAAGGTTATAAAAAAGAGGGAGAAGAAGAGGAGGAGGGGAGCAGAGGGAAGAGAGAGGAACAGGCCGCCCGGGAAGGAACAGGTCGCCGAAGCGGCGGCTTGGGCAGGAGAGAAAAAACAGACCGCGCGGTCAGTTGGGTGACCAGGCGGTTAGCAAACAAACCGGCGGTTAGAGGGAGACCGGTGCCTCTGATACCATGTAGAAATAGAGAGACCTCCAACCTTGTATATACTTAATGAATGAATAATTACAAGTATGAGTACATTTATATAGGAAGAGAGTAGGGAGAGAAGATCCCAATCCAAGATGTGGGACGAAAAATAAGAAGTAAATGGGCCTTATAAATGGGCCTTTACACAGTCTTTTCTAACAATTGCCAAGAATTGGTGGTGGGGACAGCTCTTGACAAAAAGACACTACCATGGGCTAAAATAACATCATAGTTGTGTTTGTTCACTTGACGACTCATATGTTGTTACCACAACAAATGAAACTTCAATTAATGAAGTGCTTTTGTTAGGGCCTTTGCGTTCAGTTATTATCGAGTGGGTCTTTCATTTTGTTATCTTTAATATTGTTGTCCTTTATTATTGTTGTCTTCTATTATGTCTTTTATTAGTAGTTGGATGTTAGAAGTTAGGAGTTATCATTATGGAGTTTTGTAAGCCTATTTAAAGATATATATTGTATGGAAAGAAGACATTCAATAACTTAATTCTGTTCATTTACCTTCAAGAGTTTGCGATAGCTCTCTCTCTCTCCCCGAGCACACTCTGCCTAGGCAATTGCGGTTATGGATCCACAGTATTCTTCGTCACCATCATCCTTGCCTCCGACCATCTTCCTCCATCTTCAGCACACTCCACCTGCAAAACCACCGACATCAGTCCTCCTCTCTTCCGATGATCCAACAACATTGCCACAAGACGATGCCCTCTTTCAAGCTCACAGTCAACTTGATCCATTCACATTTGCAGAAGAAGTCGAGCCACTCCATCTCCTTTGTCTGCACACCGTGCATCACCTTCGCATGTGACCTGCATGATTACATCATCATTGACAAAGCCCGTAACAACTGCTCCTTGCCAGTGCACGTCGACTCTACAGGGCTTCTCCCTTCTCAGGTGTGATCAATACCTTCCATTGCATCCGCAGGCACGGCAAGCTCCCAACCGTGCCTTCCTCACTCGTTCCTTTCTTCTGAGACACACGCCGCCTAATCCTCGATTCACCTATCTGCTGCAGGTCTCTGCATCGACGCAACTCGAGCACCTCCTACCAAGCGCACACATCCCTCGAGCCCAACGCCTATCGACATCAAGCCTCTATGAATTGCACGATTTCGTGCCTTGTCCGCTCGACAGTCACGTTTTTTTAGCCCTGTGCGCTTTTTTCCTTCAATCCACCTGATTTTTCCTTGAGAGCGTGAGGAGTGTTTATTTTTGTGGCATCATAAGGAAGCGTTGTGGCTCTCGCGGCAACTCAAATATTCTAACCTCTTTGGGGGACTCAAGCCAACTAGTAACCCGCTCCTCTTATTCCACTTACAGTATTGGGGAATCCCCAAACCAAATGGCTCAACTTATTGCACGAATGAAGACACTTATCACTATCAAACTGAGGCAGACAATGGTATCAAGAAACTTTTCCCTCCATTCAGACCAGGCTAGATGGTCTCGCCCCAACCGTTCAAGTTATTATAGTGTGTGCACAAAACCAGACTAGTAGCAGTTAGGGACCTATACTACCCCCTCTACAAATTGCGCATCCACCGTTTGTATGACAGGAAGCTCACGTTGTTCCCCGTTACATTAAGTTGGAATTTCCCACTTATGATGGAAAGACAGATCCCTTGGGATGACTCACCTGATGCGAGCAATTTTTAGACACCAACAAACACCGACAGTAGAATGGATTTGTCTGACAACATTCCACCTTCTCAACTCAGCCCAACTATGGTTCGCTCATTTGTACATCAAACAACCAGGACTGACATAGAAGGCTTCATGAGGCTCTGCAACATGCGATTTGGTCCTCCCATTCACATCAACCCACTCGAAGTACTCACGACATTACAACACAAGTCTGTGGATGCATTTGGAACAGTTCCAAATTCTTCTAACTCATGTGACGATAACCCCAAAGATGCAGGTCGCAATCATTAGAGGAGTGTTCCGCGAATGACTGCCATTTGACGTCGAATTTGAGGCTCCTCGGGACTTGCTGACTGCTATGAGTTTAGCCAAATTGTGTGAATATCGACTTCAGTTGAATCAGGGTACTTAAATACTTTTGAAAGCAAAGACTGGACGGACGGCCCGAGGGTACCCCCAACCCCATATATTCGTCGTCTGTCCCGTATGGATATGTCTGGACAACGTACACAAGGGTTATGTTATTACTATTGTTGCGGGTCGCCCGGTTTTTCCTCGGTCTGGAGAATCGGACCGCCTTACCTTAGAATCAGACCGAGCGCTCAAACAGTCAAAGAGAAATAACATCAAATGATAAAAGACTTTTCTTGACGTGGAAAATCCGAAAATGGTGAAAAACTACATTGTTGGATTTGTGTCGAGGCAAAATCCACTATTTCCTTGAAGATTACAAGAGTTTGAGATGATTCCTCAGAGGGTGATAGGTCACATCTCCATTACAAGTACAAATTGTGAAGAGGATGAAAAGAAACTAAGTCCCCAAAGCCTTGATAGAAGCGCTCCGGCCAGGAAAATGACTAGTCCACGGAACCTCGGCGGAAGCATTCCGGCTGGGAGAAATCTCTAAGTCCACAGAACCTCGATGATAGTGCTCCTACTGAAGTGGAGCCTTGGTGGGAGCACTCTCGTGGAGACGAACGTCGTGCTTTGGAAGCTTGATGGAACCTTCACGCTAAAAGGGGAGCGGAGGATCGGCCTAAGTTCATGACCTCGTTGGAAAACCTCAGAGCCCTTTTAACCTCTGGAGTTGCTTATGTAACGCCCCAAAATTGTGTCGCGAGGTTAAATGAGTTTGAGGTGCGTTTAGGGGGTGTGGTCTGCAGATACCATTCCGGGCTAGGGTTTCCTATAAAACCTAATCCCTCCCCTTGCCTCTCATTTTCTCCCCAGCCGACAACGTCTCTCCCTCTCTCGGTCTTTCCCTCACGCGCCGCACTCCCTCTCTCGATTTCCCTCTCGCTCTCTCTCACTCTCACTCTGTGAAATCAGAAGGAGGAGACCCGATCTTTCTCCCTTGTCACCGCTGTCGGAGCCCTCCCCCTCTCTCTCGTCGTCGCCTGAAGGAGTACCCGAGCCCGACTCTCGAGCTGCCGCCGCTGGAAGGAGCCGAGCCCGGTCTTCATCCCATCGTCGTTGGAAGGGCCGACCCTTCTCCTCCCTCTGTCCTGACCTCCGTAAAAAGGGGGAAAGCCTGCTAGTGTTGAGGCCTTGGCCGACCTCCCTCTCCTCTTGGTCGACCAAGAGGGTTAGGGTTGGGCTTACGCTTGCAGGAGGAGGCCGTCCGGAGGTGTTAATGGTGAGCAACTCGAGTTTGGCTAGGGATTGTGGCAAAGTGTTCGATTTGGAGCTCGCACCGGTGCGTGAAAACCAAATCTGTGACGACCGAGCTATGGCTCCGAAACGCACGTCAAGGGTAACGATTTTTCTTTCTGGGCAGGTGAAGCCCTTAATTTTAGCATATTTGCATGGAAGCCCCTCCCCACCGACGGGTGGGGGAAAGGTGATCTCCAACGGGTCGATGTGTACATTCCCGGTATTTAATTGCATTTAGTACCCATAAGTGCGAGTACGGTTTTAGCATATTGTGTGAAACTCATCCAGACGTGTGGTCTGGATTGGTGATGTTCTGTGGGTTCCCGGAGAAGACTCCGTGGAAGTTGAATATTTCAGAATGGGGTCTGCCCAGGACGGCAGTTTGTACTGGAGGTGTGCTCCAGGAAACACTCTAATGTTTGCATAGGATCTTTGTATCGATAACAATAGCTCCCAGGGAGCTTATGTGGTGTTGTTTCCCAACCGGTCTCTCAGAGACCGTGTGCTAGCGTATTGAGTTGCGTGCCTTGCGTACCCAACTTTGGTGGCCACAAGAGCCAACCTTGAAGCATAACGTGCGTTATGTCGTGTACGGGAAAGGGGATGCTGACCCGCGCCGTTGTCGTTAATTGACATGATGATTTGAGCAACGAGAAAAAGCTGAACTGTACCCGCTCTATGTCGTTTAGCTAAATAGAACTAAAGTACATGGTAATTGTCATTGACATATGGGTGAGTCGAGGCTATAGGTTTGACTAGTAATGCGCAAGCAGAACCATCTAGTCCGGGACTGAGAATGGTGGTGGACTAGTGGAGTTCACCGTTGAGGTGCTTTATGCACTATCGTATGCCTGTGATGGCAAAAGGTGGGACTTGGGGTAACCTGGTACACCCTTAAGATGCCCTGAGTGCACGGGACGTTTGACTGGTTGTGCCAACGTCTGTGATGTATGGTGCTTAAGTTGAACATTTATATTAAAAATGTGAACATACTAATTGCTTGCAGGGATTAAGTACCACCACCCCGGGAAAGGGGTGAGGTCGTTATAATTTGGTCAGCTTCAGCTGACCGTTGTCTTGTTTGTCACCGCTTGGTGGAATGTTTTGTGTGCAGGTGCTGCGGAGCCAAGCGGGAAGTAGCGGGCTGGAGCCCAAAGCTGTGTCGGACTATCGGCCCTCGAAGGCCCAAATTTTTTCTATTGTTTTTCCTATTTTGCCGGCCTGCGTGCCAATGTTTGGAAACCGCTTTTAATTTGGTGAAACTTTATTGATGTAAGGCCTTAAGGCCAAAACTTTATGGGGTGTCTTTTCATTTTCAGTTATAACTGTTAGTGAACATTCCTAATTGGGTGGTTGTTTTTATCTCGTTAATATTTCCGCTAGTTTGCAACTCTGTGTTAGAGTGCGTTTAAAATTATAGAGGAGTTATGATTTCATTTTGTAACCCTTTAGTCTGTTCGTGTAATATGACGTTGGGCCCCGACCAGACCTTCTGTTATATTATTCGTGACGGAATGAGGGTGTTACAGCTTGTCTTCAGATAAACGTCTGGTCTATTTATAATTTTTTGGAGGGTTGCATTGGTAATTGCGTCGGGGCGTGATTTGTGCTGGCGAATGACGTCGCTCAGTTTCGGTCACCTGGATCACCAAAATTATCGAAATGACGAAGGTGCCCCCCGAGCGGTCCGGTCAGGGAACCCGATAGCGGCGGCGGCCAAAGGCGGCGGGGGTGCTGCCTGTGCAGGTGCACGTGTTTTGCGCTCCGCTCGGGTGTTTCCGGGCCTTAGGGGAGCGCGACGTGTCATGCACGACTTTTTCAGTCGCGTTGGCTTTCCCCACGCCTCTTTGGTTCAAGTCCTTTCGGTTTGACTCAGGAATTTCAGGGGGAACCCTATCAAGTTCCCCCAAATTTTCATGAGTCATGATCTGCAAAGCGATGAGCGCGAAATTTCCTGCCTTCGCTCGGGGTGTTTCAGAACCTTGCGATCATCGTGCTCGACCGTGAGTAATCGTTTGCCGGAAATTAGGGATTGTAAAAAGCTGAATATTTCTTGTCATAGTGTGCCTAATATTATCTGTCATGACTGCGAGATATTTGACCAAGATATTCTCTATTCGCTGCCTATTTTGAGACAGGAGAACTTAGCAAAAGATATTTTATTATCCCGGACGCCTTCCATTATGAGTCCTCCTTTGAGGCCTGTATATTAGAGAGGTCATTCGGTTCTCCTCCTACATGGTTGTAGAGATCTTGGAGTTCGTGTAACTTTTGCTTAGTTCGTGTGGTCCCTGCTGCTGTCATGTCCCCTTCGAAAAATGTAATTTTTTTTATGAAAAAAATTCATGTCTTGAGGATGGAGAGCAAACAAGCGGGAACGGCCGCATGCGGAGAATCCTGCTCGTGGAGGCGCTGACGTAGAGGCGTGTGAAAGGGGCGGCGCATGCGGAGGTGGCGCACCTGAGGGTAACCCTTGTGGGGGCCTCCACGTGTGAGCTGTTGAGATCGCCGACGACTGTCTAGACGACCTGGTTACTGATCTGCTGCCTGCAGAGACCGAGGATCCTCCAGAGCTCCTTGCGATTGAGTCGTCTCTTTGAGTGGTTCCCAAGCTGCCATTGGTGACGACGAAGGAGAAGGAGTGGGAATGCTCCGCTTGCCGAGCGCTTTTCCCGGAGGTACGTTCGTTGCCCCCAGTGTTTTTCCACCTTTAACTTGTGATGTGTATGGGAATGATTTGTTTCCTGTGTTGGTAGCTGGACGAGATGCGGGACATCGTGCTTTCCTGTAACAGTAATTATGTGACCGCAAAAGATGATTTTCTCTCTCTGCGGACGAAGCTGGCCGCATCCGAGGACGCTTTGTCGGTCGCTCGGAAGAAGGAAGTCATCTCCTTGTTGGTTAATGCGGAGTCTCAGTTGTCTTTTCCCAAGCTGAGGTCGAGACTCTTCGGGGGAAGCTGAGCGTAGCTGATGCAGAGGTCTGTGTTATTCGCGGGATGCTAGTTGCTGCCGAGGCAACCCTGGAGGAGTCACTCCGTTGTACCGAGGCGGTCGATGCTGCGATGTTTCAGCATGAGGCAAAGGTATAGTAGCTGAAGAAAGAGAAGGTTCAGCTGATTGCAGAGCGGGAGGAGGTCGAGGTCGGGCGTGCGACCGCGGTGATTGAGTACAAAGGGTCTCACGACTTTGAGGTGGAGTGGTCTCGCATTGCATAGGAGGCTCGCTCTGAGATGATGACCGAACTCGCTTGTGGAGGACGAGCGCGATGTTGCGTACTGCTTGGGCTTTAGCAAGGGGTTTTAAGCTGCTCGAAGGTTTCCGGAGCGCGGTGATCTTGGTGTGGAGGATACCTCGGATGACGATGCTGACATTGACGTCGAGGGATGATCCTACAAGCCTCTTTTTCTCGTGTTTGTTCGTTTTGCTTGGTTTTATTTTGCAGGCGCATCTTTGCACTGTTGCATGCTTTTTGTTTTTCATGATGATGCAACCCATGGGGCACTTTTTATTTGAGTGGAGACCCTTTTTGCTTTTGGATCCACTGTGTTCTAGCTGAATTTTTTTTGTGCACGTTCGCTTCTTGGCGGAGTAGCACCTAGCTTGAGTGTTGGTATTTGGAACATCTTGCTAGTGAGAGACATTTGTTCACTCGTGTTTTTGGGAGGGTTGGAGGCTGCTTAGGAGTTGGAGGTGGGGAGCCCGGGTTCTTCCCGGTAGAGGTGGCACAAAACCTCTGTTTGTTCGCGCGTCAGGAGAACTGAGGTTCGTCTAAGTGGAGGTGACAAAGAACCTTTGTTCGTGCCTTAGGGGAACCGGGGTTCGTCCGAGTGGAGGTGGCGACGAACCTTTGTTCGTGCCTTAGGAGAACTGGGGTTCGTCTGAGTGGAGATGGAGGAGAAACTTTATTCGTTCACGTCTCAGGAGAACCGGGGTTCCTCCAAGTGGAGCTTGCGAAGAATCTTTGTTCGTTCGCGCCTCGGGAGAACCGAAGTTCGTCTAAGTGGATGTGGCAGAGAACCTTTGTTTGTTCGCGCCTCAGGAGAACTGGGGTTCGTCCAAGTGGAGGTGGGGAAAAACCTTTGTTTGTTCGCGCCTCAGGAAAATTGGGGTTCGTCCAGGTGGAGGTGGCAGTGAACCTTTGTTTGTTTGCGCCTCAGTAGGATCGGGGTCTATCCGGGTGGAGGTGACGAAGAATCTTTGTTCGTTCGCAGCTCGGGAGAATCAAGGTTCATCCAAGTGAAGGTGCAGATGGACTTTTGTCCATCTCGCATGAGAGGTGCAGACAGACCTTTGTCCGTCTCGTCTGGGAGGTGCAGAAGGGCTTTTGTCGATCTTGCCTAGAAGGTGTAGATGAGCTTTCGTCGATCTCGCCTGGGAGGTACAGAAGGGTTTTCACTGATCTCGCCTAAGAGATGCATAAGGGCTTTCGTCGATCTCGCCTTGGAAAGGCAAATCAGATTCTTCATTGCTAGAAAGGAAGATATACGTGCTCGGGAATTTTTTCTCGCGGCTTATTCTGGAGAAACGGGGAAATCAACTGATAGCATGGGGCGTGCTAACTTAAGCCTCGTCTGAACCCTTACAGTCTGGGTCTCTTGGAAGATGCGCCCTGCGGGCGGATGTCCAATGCGATGCCTTGAGCTAGCGCGTCAGCGCGGAGCGCCCTTAGCATCGGTCCCCTGAGGATGGCGTCGCATGTTGAGTCGGCTTGTATGATGATGAACTGAACGTCGTGCGTGGCCCGTACCGGAGGGACTCCCAGAGTTACTAGTAGGATGATACTTCCCAAGATGGGGATCGTCAGGTGTCCATTGGCGTGTGCGCCTCCCCAACCAAGCTGGACGTCTCTCCCTGAGATTCCTAGTTGAAGTTGAGTTGACAAGAATAATACGTTGGCAAATATGTCGTCGTCGATCAATATCCTGGTCACTTCGATCTGCGTGCTCCCAAGGGTCGCCTGGATGTGTTGCAGATTTGGCGAGGGTCCCGATGCGCTAGGGACGGTTGAATTGGTCGACTCTTGATTGTCCCTGAGAGGTGCTTTTTCGTGGTGCCGCCCTTCAGCAGGCTTGTTCGGGGCCGACAACGCATCCACTCTCTTTCTGTGAAGCTCTTGGAGGAATCCGTGGCGTGGGAGCCGTTCGATTTCCTCTTTCAAACGTATGCACTCCTCTGTGTTGTACATATTCCCTTTGTGAAAGCAGCAATACTGGGAGTGATCCCCCCTGCCCCGGGGAAACGCCTCGGGCCTCCAAAATTATGGGTGGTTCTTGGCGTCGTACAAGACCTCTGTAAGAGAGGTGTCGAGCCCGACAAAGTGTTGTTGCCCCCTGCTTGCGAGGTTCCGTCGGGGTGCCGATCGCGTTTACCGGACATTAGGCTTAGATTCCTTTCCTTCCTCTTCCCCGGTGATAGCTTCTCAAAAAGAAGTTATCTTGTGCTTTTAAAACTACTATTTTGATGAAAAGATTTAACAAATTTGTATAAGAAAAGTATTGTATTTAAATATATTGACATCTTGTAAAATTGAGGGTATTAATGTCATTTCAATATGATTTTATCATAGGAAACCCGAAGTATTCACCTCGATGCGGCTCGGGTCAAGTACACGGGAAATCCAGGAAGACGTTACAACATTGTTGCAACAGTTTTGGAGCTGTTTGGTGCAGTTTCTGTTTTTGAACAACAGAAAATTTGTTATAACAAATTTCTGCAGTTCAGAAAATTTGTTAAAACAAGTTGCGGAAATTCAAATTTTGAATTCCGAATTCTTTCATATTTTTGGCAGCTTCAAGTGAATAGATGACAGCCTTGCAGAAATTAAAATGTTCTTTTTGGAGGGGAGGAGTATAAAGAGGGTGTGTGAGAGAAAATGAGAATTCTCTTCATAATACTCAAATTTCAAAAAGTAGATCTAGGATTTTGGGAGAGAAGGAGGAACCGCACCGGATCTTCATCAAAAATGGATCTTGCATGCGTTTGAGTGAAGTTTTCTACATCGTTTTTGAACTATAAGTATCATGTTTTGTAAGATCTATCCGATCTTATATTCCTCTTCTCAAATCTTGAACTAAATTCCCTAGGTTTTGTATTTTGAAAGTACTTTGCTCTATTTTGATGTGATCCTTGCTTTTATTTTAATTTATGAGAAAATTGATGTGAATTACTTATTTAGTTGATGATCTTGTGGTAAAATTTTTGGATATTGTTTCATTTGATGCTTCATTTCGAGATTCGAGAGAGTAGAAGTATGAGTGTTTGAATGAAACATATTTTACTACGTGACGAGATTCGAGAGAGGAGTCACGTAAATTTTTAACCAAAGTTTTCAGATCGTTTTACTGCGCTTCGAGATTCGAGAGAGGAGAGTCGTAAGTGTATCATCAACTCGATATAGCGGAGAGGGGGAAAGAGATTTCACCTTTCCGTTAGCAACTTTGATTTTTATTATTAATTGTATTTTTTGTTCGCCTGAGTTAGAGATGACAAGGAAACAAGGGGTATAGTGATTTCCGATATCGAGAGATACAAATCTCTACATTAAAATCGTTGTAGGAAAGTACATCTAGAACTCTCATAAATATCTCATTTTGATCCATCATTATAGACTTAGGAAATAAAAATACAAGACCGTTTTGCCCAAACTTGATAAGCAGTAATTTTAGAAAGTCTTAGCAATTTCACTTTAGAATTTTATTTGTCTTTAAACTCACTTAAATCAACTCACTTGGATTTAAAGAAAAAGACTAGCTAGTACTTGTGAGACTTAGATTAATCACCTCTCTGTGTGAACGATCTTCACTCACTCTTTATTACTTGATCCGGCACGTGCACTTGCGTAGTTACTTATACCTATTTCGGGCGTATCACCCGGGTTGCCTTCCTCCTGCCGGGGGCGTTCCTTACCGGGAGCTGCGCCTCCTATGGGTGGTGCCCCCTGAGCCCCAGCGTGGCGTGTGACGCGTGCCACGCCATTGAGCGATCAGTGTCTTGAGGGAAATGATGTTTGGCCGTCTTCGACGGGGAATGCCCCCGAGATCTGGGAGGCTCCTATCTCCCTTAGCAAAATAAGTGCTTGTGTCTAGCGTTCTTCCATCCGACGCATCCGTTATTCCACCGAGGACGCTAGCGCGGCAATTGCTTCCTCGAGGCGCGGTGTGGGGCTTATGGGAGAGTCATTGGATGCTTGCCAACTGGGATCTTTGTAAGCTGGTTGGTCGGCGGTGTGTGTGCTTTCTTTCATCGTTGTCGTTGTCGTTGAGATTCAGAAACTTGTCAGAGCTTTCTGGGAACACCTTACCACAGACGACGCCAAATTGTTGCGGGTCGCCCGGTTTTTCTCCGATCCGGAGAATCAGACCGCCTTAGCTCGGAGTCAGGCCGGACACGCAAACAATCAAAGAAAAACAACAGCAAATGACGAAAGGTTTTTTTTGATGTGTAAAACCCGGAAAAGGAGAAAAATCACGTGGTTGGATCTGTGTCGAGCCAAAATCCACTATTTCCTTGGAGATTACAAGAGTTTGAGGTGATTTCTCGGAGGGTGAGAGGTCACCTCTCCGTTACAAGTACAAATTGTGAAGAGGATGAAAAGAAACCAAGTCTTCGAAGCCTTTATGGAAACGCTTCAGCCAGTAAAATGGCTAAGTCCACGGAATCTCAGTGGAAGCGTTTCGACTGGGAGAAATCTTTAAGTCCACGGAGCCCCGATGGTAGCGCTCTTGTTGAAGCGGAGCCTTGGTGGGAGCGCTCTCGCGGAGACGAACGTCGTGCCTTGGAAGCTTGATGGAACCTTCATACTAGAAGGGGAGCAGAGCGAATTCCTGAGCGGAGGATCGGCATAAGTCTACGAGCTTGCTGGAAAACCTCAGAGCTCTTTCTAGCCTCTGGAGTTGCTTGTTTTCAAATGAAGGTCTGGGGGTTTATTTATAGTTTTCTGGAGCGTCGTATCCGTAATTGCGTTGGGGTGTGATTTGTGTTGGCGAATGCTGTCGCTCTGTTTCGGTCACCTGGATCACCAAAATTATCGAAATGACGAAGGTGCCCCCCGGGCGGTCCGGGCAGCCTGAGCAAGGCGCCCTATGGTCGGCGGCGCGCGCGGCGGATGCAACGAGATGAACAGATAGAAGATATTCTTACAATGGTCGATGAACCATCGATAGTATTCCACAAGGTCTGGGAAGCCACACATTTCGCTTGCCAAGGTGGGAGTTAGCCACTTCAAAACCGTTGAGAACTTGGAGGGCCAATGCCAACCTTGTCCCTTGAGATGATGTGACCCAGGGAGTCCAGTTGCCACTAACCATAGAGGCATCATTTCTTCTAATTGACACAACATTCGTGAAGAGCCAACAAAGAGGACCGTGCACAAGTGATCGTGTCAAGAATAATTATAGACAAGGATGTCATAAATAAAATCAACATGAACGTACAGAGATGGGAGTAGAAGACATCATTCATAATGTTTTGGAAGGTTGCAGGAGAGTTGTTCAAACCGAAGAGCATGATCAAGAATTCATTATGGACATCCTGTTCGAAATGTGGCCTTGTCCGCGACATTTGGAACCTGAATCTAGTGATACCCATATGGACGTTCAAGTTTGGAGAAATTTTGCGCCCCTCACAGTTCATTCAACAACTCATGTATAACCGGAATTATATATTTATAACCTACTCATTCAACTCCTAGCAGTTGACACCAAAATAATAGCCATTCTTCTTGCATACCAATAGAATTGGGCTCGAGAAAGGGCTCGCACCCCATTTTTTTCCATCAGACGTATGATCTTATCCTTCTGAGCACTGTTGTAATGATGTAATGGAACTACAATAGTCATCGTCCCCAGTTGGAGGAGAATGTGGATGATATGCATGTCACGACAAAGTAACAGTCTTGAGATTCACTGAAGTAGTATGGTAATTCTGAAGGTCTGAAGGATAGTGTGAAAGTTCGCAGGGGAACGAAATAAGGGCGCTTTGCTTACAAGGTAGTGGGAGACCCCATGAGCTGAGAATGACAAGGTAAAAATCGCTCAATTGTCATACTCGTTGCCCAAAATTTGGAGCCAAGCAATGCCCAAGACAGAGTCAATAACATCCAAGACAAACACATGGAAGTTTATTGTGAATGAGAGCAAGCCTGGGGTGACAAGGACGAGGGCACAATGACCCATCATAGTGGTGTAGAAATCATCGCCTAAGCAAAGCGGCAAGCCTGGGGTGACATAAAACTTACTAAATTACAAGAAATTAAGTTGTGCAAGACAAAGTGAGGGCAAAGTGGGTTAGATATAAATCACTCTACGCTTGTAGGAATGATGAAAACTTAGCCATGTATAAAGTCGTCAAAAAAGAAGCTAAATATGCAGTAAGTAAAACAAGAAGTCAAGTTTATGAAAAATTTTATAAGCGATTAAATTCCAAAGATGGAGAGCGTGACATGTATAAAATTGCTCGAGGTAGAGAAAGAAAGACAAGAGATTTAAGTCAAGTAAAATGCATAAAAGATAAGACAAATACAGTTCTGACGGATGATGCGGATATTAAAGAGCGATGGAAAAAATACTTTATCAACTCTATAATGAAATAAAGGAAAATGAATTGAACTTGGAAGAGTTAAGTAAATCAGAGTAGTATAATAACATAACGTTTTATCGTAAAATTCAAGTATCAGAGCTAAAAGACGTTTTAAATAAGATGAAAAATGAAAAGGTGGTTAGGCCAGACGATATACCCATCGAAGTATGAAAATGTCTAGGAAATGAAAGAATTTTGTGACTTACATATTTTTTCAATAAAATACTGAAGTCAAAAAGGATGTCAGACTAATGAAGAGAAAATATCTCGGTACCTTTTATATAAGAATAAAGGAGATATACAAAATTGTGTTAATTATAGAGGATTAAATTGATGAGTTATACCATGAAGCTATGAGAACGAGTAATAAAAAGAATATTAAGACGAGAGACTAACATCTCGGAGAATCAATTTGGATTCATGTCATGGTGGTTGACCATGGAAGCTATACATCTCTTGAGGAGACTCACTGACAACTATCGAGAAAGAAAATAGGATTTGCATATGTTGTTTATTGATCTTGAGAAAGCTTATGATAGAGTTCCAAGAGAGATCTTATGGAGAGTCTTAGAAAAGAAAGGTGTAAATGTATCATATATTGACATAATCAAAGATATGTATACAAATTCAGTGATAATGGTGAGAACATCTGGAGGATTAACACATGAATTCCCTATTACTGTTGGATTACATCAAAGTTCAACTTTAAGCCCTTATCTTAGATGAGCTCACCAGACATACCCAACAAGCAATACCTTGGTGTTTATTGTTTGCGGATGATATCGTTTTGGTTGATGAGACGCACGAGGGTGTAAACGCAAAACTTGAATCTTGTCGAGATACTTTAGAAAAGAAGGATTTTAGGTTGAGCAGGGCAAAGACGAAGTATATGAAGCTTAAATTTAGCAGTACAAGAAGGACAAATGACTTTGTTATTAAGGCTTCGTTTGGCGCAGCGTTTGGAGCACTCCGTTTGGGGCAAACGCTGCCGCACGGCGGGTAACCAAACGGCCGGCGGTGGCGTTTGCTTTGTTTGCACCTATCGCGCCACGTGAAAAGGAGGAAAACGGAGGGATTTCAACCGCGGCCTCTCCCCTCCGGTTCCAACAGCCCGCCTTCTCCTCCCACCGCCTGAGCAAAACGCCGAACCAAACAAAGCCTAAGTTGGGTGATCAAAATATTTCCTGTAATTAGTGTTTTAAATATCTTGGATCGATAGTTCAAAAAGATGGAGGTATTGATAAAGATGTGAGATATAGAATCCAAGCGGATTAGTTGAAGTGGAGAGGCGCGTCAGGGATCTTATGTGATCGTAAAGTACCACTAAAACTTAAGGGCAAGTTTTACCGTACTGCAATTAGACCCTTGATGCTCTATGGTTCTGAGTGTTGGGCAGTGAATTGTGTACATGAGCAAAAAATGTGAGTTGTAGAGATGAGAATGTTTAGGTGGATGTGTGGACACACGAGATTGGATAAAATTAGGAATGAAAGTATCAAGGATAAGACGGGAGTAGCACCAATTTCAGAGAAGATGCGAGAAGCTCGTCTAAGATGGTTTGGACACGTACAAAGGAGACCATTAGAGGCACCTGCTAGGCGTTGTGAGAGTCTAGTCACGAGGCATGTTAGACGAGGGAGGGGTAGACCAATAATGACTTGGAATGAAACTATAAAGAAAGACTTGATGTACTTGTGCATTAGTGAGATTATGACAAAAGATAGGGCACAATAGCGACAAAGGATCCATATAACCGACCCCACTATAGTGGGATAAAGGCTTGAGTGTTGTTGTTGTACTTGTGTTACTATCAATCATAACAATAGCTCTCGATAAAAGACGACGTCCTGGAGCTTCATTATAGAGGGTTTGGGATCCCACCTGAGAAAATATGTAGTTCCAATTGAGTAAAGGATGTTCTTGATGCATCCTCAAAGGGGTCCTAGTCCATTAATGCATTAAAATTCGCAATGATTTCCTCCTCGGCACAACGAAGCATGCATAGTTTCTTGTTGGGACGCTCGTGTATGGGAGAATAAGGCTGCTTGCAGTTGGATCACTGCCTTTTGCTTTGTAACTCAACATACTCTTGGTGGTGAGTCACTGCATGAGTAGTTTATGTTTCACCCTCAGAGGCAATTGTGGCAGGTGTAGGACATAGAGGTGACTGATAGGGAGCTGGTATGGGTCAGAGCTAGCGAAACAAGCAGACGAAGTGCTCTATCAAGTATGATAGATAATATCAAGATTGTAAATATCCGTTGTCAACACATGTCACGTTAAGTTTTTAAATGTCGGATGTCAGAAATATGTAGGTTATTTTAAAATATCGAATTTTTATATCTTATAAATAAAAAATTATTTTAATCTATGTTAAATATAATTATATGTTTTAAAAGTTCCAAAAAAAATTTAATGCCGTGGATCAAGTCGAGGAGCTTCCACAATGATAGTAATTTTCACCTCAATGAAGCAGGCTTGTTGGATAGCATGAGTGAGAGAGGAGGGACTAAGGGTCCAGAGCCGTGCATGAATATGAGGTAAGAGGCCATCCATGAAATAGCCCAAATAATATATTGCTGACAGGCCTGACACATAATTAACTTGCTATGTGAAGTCATCCACGAGGTTATCGGTATGATCAACCTGCTGCATGACACACAATCACTCAAAGTCAAAGACATTGCTTGTTCCACAAGAATTATAACTAAGGATAAGCTTCTCATTCAATGTCTCCCATGCTGTGATAGGGATAAATTAGCTGAGCCAACACATTCATTATAATGCAAAATCATCCATAAACATCATTGTGAGAGGGACTTTTTATCTTCAGAGGTGGCTTGGTGTTCGAAGCATTGTTCTGTGCAAGAAATGCACACTAAGGGATTGACTCCATTGAACTGGGGAATCTCCATGCGGTGAGAAGGCGGCCATGGAGTCATGACAGGAGCTGGAAGATCAGATGGTGATCGGCGAGGGCAGAGGTTGACAAACGCAACTCCACGGTCAAGTGGAAGGTCACCTTATGCATAGGAACCCATGCCCCACGGTCGTTGGAATGGCTCGCAGAGATGGCAGAAATTGGATACAATCGAGCGGAGCATCTCTTTGTAGCCTGCACACTTAAGCTAAAACGCCCTAAATCTCAATGCCTTAAACCAAGCTTTCCTGATTTACAGCTTGTGTGTTATATGGGAAGCTGCTGTTGATCACCAAACAATTTAATTTGGTCTTTCCCTGTTATTTAAAAGCAATACACTTTAAATTATTTGAAGTTAATAATGTTTTAAAGCATATTCTTATAAGCATCAAAGTTCCTTTCAAAAAAATCTGGAGAAATAAAATCAAACGAAGATTTTTTGTATTTTTGTAGTATTTAACCTAGAATGGACTAGTTATGACATTTGGTTCTAACATCTTACAGTGAATTTAGAGAGAAAATAACATCAAAGTGCTTTTGCTATTTACATTCAAAAGATGAAAATAAAACTTCCTCGTGTAGCTAGAATGTTAATGATCTATATAATATTACTTTTTATCATGTATTATTCCTTTTTTCATGTATGTTCATACCAATTGAAGCTTTATAAGTGCAAATGAGTAAGGATATCATATTTAGGTTGCAACATTGTGTTTCTGCTTCAATGAAAATTTAATTCTGGACTTCGTAGGAGCATTAGACTATTACTCTATTATTACCTTAATCATCGGAATAGAGGCTTGCTGAGATGTTTCCCACTGTTGGGCATCCCGGTGCACAAAGCATCTCTGTGCAGTGATGGTCCGGGGAAGGGTCCACCACAAGGGTGAGAAGTTCCATTTAAAAAGAAAAAAATTCAGCCATATGTTTGGATTTGGGTGCTAGGCAGAAAAGAAGTCATTAATATACCAGTTATTTGTGACAAAATGAAAATAAATAAAAAAAAATTGTGCAAAACTAGAAAGTGTTGATTAAGAAATGATTATAAGGAAGCCAAAGTAGAAATTTGGACATAAATTATTTTGGTTTACAATTAAGGGTGATTAAGGTTGAAATTAGACAACTGATGATGATAATTAGAGATGATGGGAGTTTACTCAAGCAATTTAGTTCACCTCGTATGGTACCTATTGATGTGTTCAATGCATGCGTTTCCTCTTTTAACACCAAATATTCTCATTATGTATTTTTAAGTTATGTGACATTATATTGTGTCCCAAATACTTAACATTTGTTCCCTTTGCATCTCAAGTATGATTTTGCTGAATTCACCTAGTTTCCCTTCTAGGTGGTTGTGTGGACACACAAGATAAAAATAGTAATGAATGTATCACGGATAAGATAGGAGTGACACCAATTGCAGAGAAGATGCGAGAAGCTCGACTAAGATGATTTGTACACGTACAATGGAGACAATTAGAGGCACATGTTAGATGTTGTGAGAGTTGTCACTAGGCATGTTAAACGGTTGAGGGGTAGTGATGGGGATCCATTAAATCATGCACCAAGAGGGGTTCGCCGCAAGGCGGGACCCACGTTCGTGTACTCGCGCAAGAGGGCTTGATTGGATCGCCGATCCAACTCCACGGATGCGTTCGGATCCGCATCGTGAAATTTTCTCATATATTACTTTATTATTTTTGTATTTTATTTAATGTATTTGAGTGACCCCACCTCCGGCTAATCATAGTCGTCGATGGTGGGATGCCCTAGTTGGCTTTTATTATAAATAGGATACTAGTGAGCTCTTTTAGGATTATTGCAGATTTTGGAGACTCTATTTCCGGAATCCCGTGATCCTCCCATGGTGCCGACTCTGTGGAACCCTAGGTGACGGCTCGTAGTTGTGTATCTTTCTCCCCAAGGCATCCCTAAACCCTAAGCACTCTTTGCCATCATCCAAACCCCTTACCACCGCCCAAAAATCCCTTCCCACTGCTGGACGAACACTATTGCCGCCTCACCCCAAACAACCGATCCCTACTCTCCAGCAACCTCACTGCCTCCACCCTCTAAACCCCTTCCCATCTGTCGTCGGCCTCCCCCCTACCCCCATTAGCCGCCGCCGCTCTCTTTTCGACCCCTCTACAGCCATTGCCGCCCTAACCCCCACCCCTACAGCAGTCGGCCCCACTTCCACAACCTTCGGGCTTGGCCACCATCCTCTCCACTCATGTGGAACTACCTTCCTCAACCTCCCCCTTCCAGATCAGTCAAGATCTGGAAAATCCAACCCCGATTCGCCAAATCCCCATACTCGCCCCTCATCTACCAGCCCAAATCCGTTTCCAAATCATCGGATCCAACTTTCGTCGCCTGGATCTATCCCTACATAACCAGATCTACTCATTTCTGGCCCGATTCCTCCATCTGCCACTGAGGTCCAGTCACCTACATCATCATCCGCCTCTGGTTCCACCTTGGATTGCTGCCAACACATTTCTGGCTCCGAAATTTCCATTTCCTTGGATAGCCCACTACTTTGTGAGTTTTTGTTGTATTGGACTATTATTTTTCAGCATATTTATATTGGATTGGACGTTCTATTTGCTTGGAAATTTTACCCGTAGATTTATGCAGTTTAGGTCACTCGTGTGATCTATGAAGTTTAGTTCTCTTGGCATGGAGGAAAAACATGGATTAGATCTCGAAAAAAAACAAGAAACTCATTTTTCCGATCAAAATAAAATGAATCTCTTGGTAAAACAGGAAGAGAAAAGAACGGTTGTGTTCAATAGACAGGGAGAGCTACTAACTTGACAAGTAGGACCGGACTCACTTCACAGGGAGCTCGGGCTGTGCTTGGGCTTGAGTTCGACTCAGGTTTTAGCTACGAACATAACTAGTATCAGAGCCCAAATCGGGCCGATTGCATGCTCTGTATTAGTAGGAGATCAAGCATGTCAGATCTACTAGTCACCGACGACCGAGCGGCGAGCTCGAATTCGGGTGCCGCTTTTGCTGAGTTCCAACGTCGTATTCTAGATCGTCTAGACACTTTAGGCACCCAGTTTGACGAGTGTCATGAGCTTGCCGAGGTGAACCTCCGTTTAGATCACTTAGAGAATGCAAGGGACACTCCCGCACAACACGATGACTTGTGATGATCCTGATGCTCGTCCTCGTCTTGACCAGCGTCCGATGGATAGTCAGCCTCCTGTAAATCGTTACCGTCGTGATATTCCTCCCCGAGCCCCAGCGCCACCAGCGAGGCAGAATCCCGATCGTGCAATCGAGTTCAAACAAGCTCCGGCTCGTGAAAGGCACAACACGATGAGTTTCGTGTGCCCCGTCAGCCTCAGTCTGACCCCAGAGATCGTGTGCCCCCACACGGTCGTCGCAACCATCACCGTGATGAATATTATCCCCCGGGTCGGAGAGAGTGTGGTCCCCCCCGATAGATATGATTACGCTCATGATGATTATCCTGAGGACTACCCCGACCTACGGATAGGTGGCCACGCCTACGACATCACTCTTCATATTTGTCTCGACGCCCCTTCATTTGATGGCCGCCTGGACCCGTAAGCCTTTAGCAATTGGCTTCTCGACATGGACCATTATTTCAAGTGGTATAATATGAACGACGAGCGCTGTGTTCGCTTCACCAAAATGAAGCTAGTCGGACATGCCAAAGTATTCTGATTTGCGTAGAAAGAGCCATTGAGAGGGATGACTATTATCCTATCGCCCGATGGGATGATATGAAGCAGAGACTGAAAGATAAGTATCTCCCTGCCTCGTACCGAGACCAGTTGCTTGATCAGTTGTAAAATTTACGACAGGAGACACTTACTCTCGCTGAGTATATGGCCCGCTTCGACGAGCTTGTCGTTTGGAGTGACATCTCGGAGGAGCTCATTGTCGCCGGGCTTGGACACCATCCCCTCCCCTCACGTGGAACCACCTTCCTCAATCTCCCCCGTTCAGATCAGTCCAGATCTGGACAATTCAGCCCCGATAAACCAATTCCCCTTGCCTACCCCTCATCTACTAGCCCGGATCTGTTCCCAAATCTTCGGATCCAACCTCCCTTGCCCGGATCTACCCCTACATAGTCGGATCTACTCGCGGCCTGATTCCTCCATCTGCCGCCGAGGTCCATCCACCTACATCGTCATCCGCATCTGGTTCCACCTCGGATCGTCGCCAATGCATTTCCGGCTCTGGTATTTCCATTGCTTGGAAATATCACTACTTGGTGAGCATTTGTTGTATTGGACTATTATTTTTAGCATATTTATATTGGATTGGATGTTCTATTTGCTTGGAAATTTTGCATGTAGAAAGATCGTCTTGGATCGCTTGTGAATTTGTAGGTGTAATTCATTCGCCGCGCGCTTTGCCTTGACCTTCCGAGCAGAGGAATGTCATTAACTGTTTGTTTACTGAATGTTAATCTTGTTTTCAAATATCTTGTGTGGGTTAAAATATTTATTGCTCGTATTAATTTGTCGCCGTCATTGACGAACGCATTGCATATAGGTTAGGGATTAGCGTGTCGAGTCTGCATTCCCCTCTCTAATAGTCTTGGATTTGTGCACCCCTTAACCTACCCTACATCAGGTAGACCAATAAAGACTTGGAATGAAACTATTAGGAAAGACATGATGTACTTAGACATTAGTGAGATTATGACTAAAGATAGGGAACAATGGCGACAAAGGATCCATATAGCCGACCCCACTATAGTGGGATAAAGGCTTGAGTGTTGTTGTTGTCCAGCTAGTTTCCCTTCTTTCTCTTGCACAGTTTCGCCAAATTCAGTTAGCTTCGCATAAATCTTTCATGAAAAAATAGCAAACTCATTTATGCATGCCCAACTGCCTTAGCACACATTGAAATATTTTCATTATTTTCATTTCGAATCTTCTGACTCCGGTTTTGATTAATTCAAAAAGATCGATCATGCATAATTGGAGGGCATCTTATGGCTGCTTCTAAGCTCCCTTCAGAAAAAACCCGTGAAACTGCAGGTCGCACACAGCGTACTCGCCCTCCAATCACCACGCATGTCTTAGACGTCACCCATGGCTCTCCAGCACCAGGCCTCGAGGTATGCCTCGAGATGTGGAGGGGAGGCCCCCCTACATTTTCCTCCAGAGATTTGAGATGCTGGTCTTTGCTGGGCTCATCGGTCACAAACTCTGATGGTCGCAGCGGTCATCTGATGGAGATAACCGACGAAATCGAACCCGGATTTTACAGAATAAGCTTCAACACTGGTAGTTATAACTCTTCTGGCTTCTTCCCGTATGTCAGCATTGTGTTTGAGATCAAGGAGTCACAGAAATCTGAGCATTTTCACGTCCCTTTGCTACTTTCGCCATTCTCGTTCTCAACTTATCGCGGCAGTTAGAGAATGACGGAGTATTCGTACGTACGAGGGAGGTAATATGAACAGGTATGATCAGGAATAAAATTGTAGCAATGTCATAATAATTAGGGGCAAAGTTCATGTTTTTATTTGAGATGCTTGCTTGTAACTTAATCAATTTTTTTCAGCTGCTTGTGTTTCTGATGGGATGTAGTCATTCAGGTAAACCATTTCTATCCACCTTAGTTTCAGATTTAATCTTGATACTTGTTATAAATTTTATATTTGGGTTAATTAGCGACACCTCTTCCGGGATTTTTCATAATTCGGTATCCCCTCCGAGTTTACATTGTTAATTTGTAGTATAGCAAACTTCTCCTCTATGAGGGGTTCACTCATAATAAATGTTAACTGAGAAACAGAGAGCATCTTGTACCGTTGCAAACTGAGAGGCGAGGTTTTTGTAGTTTAAAAAATAGAGAAGAGGTCCATGTAATTATGCACATTGTTGGATTGGAAGTTATTTTTCTTAAAAATTGTTGATGGCTGCAAGTTTTATTTATTAGTTGCTTAGTTTGGGAGCACGTATGGGAAAGAGGAATCAGTTTGCAGATTTCCTCTGGTAAAATCACAAGAATTTTTTTTATCCAGAAACTGCGTGCACAATCCGATGTTAGTGTCATGTACTGTGAATTCATTGTTTGTTGGTGACTTTTTTGTTTGCAATTTGCGGGAGATTGTTGTTGGTTTTAGAGACATTTTGAAATTTGTAGTTACATAAAACATTTTAGATTAATATGAAGTGTAGAGTTGGGTAGAAGTTTCTTGGCAGTTCTAGTGTATAGAATATTCTACAATGGTTTGACTGTTTCATGAGTCTTGTAAGTTGACTTAAGAGTACAGAAGATTTCAAGAATATTGTGTGATGTGTTTTAGAACTATACCTTTTTAATATAGGGAAGATCTTGTAGGCCTATAAAAACACAACTCCCATTTGTAAATCATACAAGCCAAATTTGGAATCAAAATCTTTAGCTTTGAAAGAATTATTGAGTGTGATCTCCGCTCTTCTCTGTTCTAGGGTTTAGGGTTACTTGTTACCGACAATTTCCGTTGGCGCGTAACGGTTTGAACCGAGGCGGGATTTGTACGTTCACCAGCACAGAACACAAACAACAATTTATGAAGTAAACAGTAATTAAGGCAAAAAATTGCATGTGAATGAGAAAACTGACACAAGCTTGTAAATATTTTTTCTTAACGAAATGCCCTACTTATATACCTCCATAAAGTGGTAAGGAATTTCTTCTAGAACCTACATGGTTGAAAGGGATAGTAAATAGTGAATTGATATCAATCATCAATCTTATCCTAACTATTTGTATTTGGCTTAATTATACTTCATTCACACTCAATTTTAGCCCCCTTTTGTAGGATTGATAAAGAACACTTAAATGAATTAACTATTCATTCATATTAATTTTTCCATATGGTGTCCTGAAAATAATCAATACACAGCTTATCCTTCTTAGTTCTTCATGCATCAATTTCAAGCATTCTCATCTCTAACATACTCGCATTTATTACTATTTGTTTCTACGTCCTCTAGGGTGCAACGCTTAGTGAAGTTGCTTCGATGTTATTTCCACCTGTCGTTGACCATCATAATTTGAGGAGGCTGAAAACGTTTGACTTCTTGCTTATAATCAGCATTTTAAAATGAAAAATAAGGCTGATTGCCGAAATAATGTTGATTTTATTAGCGGCATCATTGAGTCTTTCATAAGAAAAATAATGTTGATTTTATTTCCACCTGTTGATTGCCTTGTGTTGGACTTATAGTGTCAACACACTCTCTTATATGCAGAGTCTTTAGTCTCTAACATGCTGATTGGGCTGGCCGGAAGTGATAATCCAAAACTAATTGGGCGTAGGTGGATGGTCCCGGGGATTTATATCAAATGCATAATACTCCATTAATATACTTTTTTAATGTGCAACTATATTCTCCTTGTTAAAATAAGTACATCAAAGCTAATTTTTTCTTTTCCAGATTCCTGGGCGGTGGTGCTAAAAATTTAGGGAAGTACCTGTACTATAAATTGCTACTTCCTCTCCTTTCTTGCAACATTCTTCACTGTTTAGCCTGTTTTTTAATTGGATAAGTTATTTTAAAGCAGTACGGTAGCCCCCCCCCCCCCCCACCCCCCCCCACCCACCCCCCAGGATTTGCATAACTTTTATTTATGAGTCTAGACTAGATAAAATTCGGAATGAATGTATCAGGGATAAGAGAGGAGTAGCACCAATTGCAGAGAAGATGGGAGAAGCTCGACTAAGATGGTTTGGACACGTACAAAGGAGACCATTAGAGGCACATGTTAGGCGTTGTGAGAGTCTAGTCACTGGGCATGTTAAACGAGGGATGAGTAGACCAATAAAGACTTGAAATGAAACTATAAGGAAAGAGATGATGTACTGAGGCATTAGTGAGATTATGACAAAAGATAGGTCACAATGACGACAAAGGATCCATATAGCCGACCCCACTATAGTGGGATAAAGGCTTGAGTGTTGTTGTTGTTGTTATTCTAGATTAAACATATATTATATATTATGAGAAAAAGTAAAGCAGCTATTACACTATTCTTATACTGAACTCATTGTATGCCTAAAATTGAAAGCATCATGTCACAGGGAGTTTTAATGATGTTATATATCTACTACCATAAGAGAAGAGGAATCTTTGGTTTAACATTCATTATACCAATTTTGCCCTTCTTTTTAATTTGTATATATAAAGATTAAAAAAAAAGGTATTCATGCATGACTGTTAATATATATCTAAATCTTTCCTGGGACTTTTGGGTAACTGCATGGATCCCACCTCTCTCCCAGAGAGAAGCTTTATCATATTAAAAATTAGCAATATAATTTTGGAGTGGAGGTGATTATAATTTCAAAATATAGATGAGAGATTCTTGTAATTATGCAACATCAAAAAGGTCTTGCTAATTAACCATATATATACATATATGTCTATATACTATATATAAGGGAAAAACACACTATGGTGAAACATTCATCTTTTCAATTTTATCATTTCTTTTTTACAAATTTTCAACTTTTAATATGTGAATTTAATTTGTATGTTTTTTATTTAATATTAAAATGTGTGTCCTGGTCTCATCAATTTATATTGTTCTTTGTTTTGCATGACACATTTTATGAAGATGATGAACTAAAGATGTACTCTCACACAGGAGCACAGGGAAATCTTGTGTGACTGTTTATATTATATATATATGTGTGTGTGTGCGCGCTCGTGCGCATAATTACAAGTTGCATTCATTTATCTTTAGAAATTACAAAAATCTCTTTTGTAAGTTTACATTTAATAACATGTAGAAATAATTACCCAAACCTCCCCTGTAAACTAGCATAATTAGTGAGAGCACCCCTCTTATTTTCGAAATTACAAAAAACTCCCCTTAAGTTTTCATTTCATTACCAAAACCTCCCCTGATCTTTTCATTTCATTGCATTCATGAAGAAAAATACCCCCTGGACACTGTTCACCGAGGGGGGTGTTTTTGTGCATGGATGTTATGAAATTAAATCTTCAGGGGAGGTTTTTGTAATGAAATGAAAACTTTAGGGGAAGTTTTTGTAATTTTGAAAATAAGAGGGGTGTTGTCAGTAATTTAGCAAAGTTAGAGGGGAGGTCCCGGTAAATGGCCCATAACATGTATGCATAAAAAATACCAGGCTGAAGCAGGTAAGATCCTGATAAACGGTTATATATATATATATATATATATATATATATATATATATATATATATATATATATATATATATATAGTAAAAATGCTATACAAATCAAAGAAACTGCTCACACTCATATATAATAATAGTTTAACATAATACAATACACAAATTACATTCCCTTAATAAGAGAGACTTAGGAGAAAGTTGGAACTATTTTATCAGTCACGACATATCCAAGAACAAGCTTAAAACGAGTTGCCCAGGAGATCTTAATTTATTCTCATCAACAAGTACTTATATTAATTGTTCTCTGGCCGCATTCAGTAAAATGTGCTGCTTCAGAAACTATTCTTTACCCCTTCCAAGTGTATTACTTCATCATCGCATTTCCAACATTCTTCATCATAATACGATGCATAAACACCTTCATATCACAAACATTATGTTCTCTTCCTGTGACCACAAGTTCTGATCTTCACTGCTCGCCTGCCGGCACAATGGAGTAGATAACATAGCATTCCATGGCTCAGTAATTCCTGCACCCAGTTATTCAGCTGGCATCAGTGATTTTCATATGATTTTCTTCCTGTATTATATTTATGAAAAATTCTCACCGTTGCCTCGGGAAAGCATGCATCTTTCTGCAGCCCACTCCAGGTTCTGGAATGACAAGGTTTCTTCATCGTAGTACGCATTCATGGAGTTCAGCGGGCTTGGGAAGGTCGAAGAGAAACAGTTATTATCAATCCGCACCACCGAAAAAGTTTCGTCATCGAGTCTCGAAAAAGATGAAACCGGAGAAATTCCGTTAATCGGGCATGATTCTGCAAAATATTGAGGAAATTGAGATTGGAGCATTTGCTCAGATGTGTCCTCTTCAGGAGTAATACCCTGAAATAGATAGTGGATAGAGCAATGTTAATTATACTTCATTTACATTTCTACCATTATTCATTAAGCTGTGTGATTCTTAGTATTAGACGAAGAAAAAATATTGATGGCTAAGTTGAGATCAATGCATGATAAAATCAGGAAGTTATGTCGAGAATTTAGCGTACGATGGGAGCTAGAAGAGAAGGTTTGTTGAAGTTTAGGTTGAAGAATAGCTATTATAGAAAGAAAAAAACTTCAAGTAATGCAAGAGTCTAAGGCTAACATGTTGAGCACATTGTTGATGGACCAAATTGTTGTAAGAAGATGCCTATAGAGAGAACCACTGTGATCGCGAAGCTAAGGAGAATGAAACGGAATGTTAACTTGGTGATGAGGCGTGCTGGCTCCGATATCTCTGTCAATGAAGTTTGGATGTGCAGTTGCGAAATAGACAATCTGGTCGACACGTGACGCGGGACATGGACGACTAGTATAAATGCACCAAAGGTATTTCTATGGTACCTCTCTCTTACTTTTTTAAAGAATCTTACCATGGAGGCATCTGAGAGAGCATGTGGTGAGTGGTATTGAGTTTGCAAACCATCTTCCATGGAGGCCTCCTCAAAATTCATGTCATTGAAAAAACTTGCATGAATTGGATCTTTGCTCACATCCAAATGCTTTATCATCCCAGAAGGATTTGCTTCTAAACTACTTAGAACATTGCTACTATATTTCTTTGTGTCACTTTCAGCTGTGACAGAATTGTGAACCTTCTTAGCTTTATTCTCCCCTTTATGCCCTTGATCTGTTCTCTTTATTACGCGACACAAAGCAAAAGCTCCCTGCAAAAACCAAAACTTTATGCTAATAAGCCACTGAAGCGTCTCATCTACCCCTTATTTTATGTCTTTTACCTGATTTGCATTCACATGAGAAAGAGAGAGGAGTGAGGGAGATGAGAATAATTCTACATACCAGGAAGGAAATAGTTTCTTGAGGAAGATCTTCGTAGAGACGATACTCGTGCATTACCCAATCAGTTCTTTCTCCTCCCGGAGCTCTTCCCCGGTAGAAAACAAGAGTTTTTCTCAATCCTTTCACGGAAGATTCACAGCAAACTATTTTTCTATCTTTGCCGGTGGCTTTCCAGTAGCCCGACCTCGTCGCCCTGTTCGTTCGAGATCCATTCGGGTGCTTTCGATCCCGAGGGCAGAAGAAGAACCATTCCATGTCTCTTTTCATCAAGAATGATTTCACTGCAATCACATCAAACATGACAGATTATTTGTGATACTCATTCAGCGAAAAAAGAGAGTATAAAATGCATTGGGCAGCAGCAGTACCTGGTAGCTCCCATGGATCAAACTTGTACAGGTCTACCACAGGAATTACTTCAAGCTCAATCTTTTCACCATGAACTTTCCTCTTCAGGTAATATCCAACCAGTTCGTCATCTGTGGGATGGAATCGGAAACCAGGAGGCAAAGACATGTTCACCAATCCTTCTCTCTGTATCTGATTACAGTCTACAGAGAGGCAGTAATTTGGTGAGAAAAAAACAACATAACAGAGTCTCTGTATCTATGCGGCAACGCTGTATCTGTTGAAGATTTGAAATATCCAGAAGTAGAAGCTTTTATTAACGCGCAGCTTTTCCAGAATCAGGTAGAATTTATTGAAGGATACAGTTTCGGGCAGAATCATTATTCTGAGAACTTCGATTAGTTGGAGAGGACGATGAACAGAGCTCAAAATATATGAGCTGAGGAGAAGGCTGCAACAGATTTGGTTTTTTTAAAAAAACAAATTGCTTCTTTTTTTCAGAAACTTGGAATTTGCAGGCGGAGGAAGAGATTTGTAGTGGGATTTGGTGGAAGAACCAAAGAAGTAGAGGTATAGATTACAGTCCGGAGCTTTTTTTATAGAGGAAGAAGATGCGGTCAGGCACAAAAAGCCCGGACAAGTTCACACACTGAACCGTTTTCCCGCCACTTTTTCTCTCTCTTTTTTAATTTACCGTTAATATATTCGTTGCTGCAATTCGCCCCTTTCTGAACTGCAGGTAATGTTAGAAATCAGGCCGGGCACAAGACTCCGAATTATCTACGGGAATATTTGGTAATCCAGATTTGGTCGACTGCAGTCGAATGACAACAACACTCTCAACCTAAACTCCGCGGAAGTCTCCGAATTTTTTACATAAATATTTCGTGGTAGGTTGTTGAGCGCCGGGATAGAACCACCGACCTCCTTTATAAGAGGGGACTAACACCACCTCTCATATACAAGTGCGTTGTAGCGCATTTGGGTATGAGAGGTGGTGTTAGTCCCTCTTATAAAGGAGGTTGATGGTTCTATCCCAGTGCTCAAGAACCTACCATGGAATATTTCCGTAGAAAATTCGGAGCCTTCCGCTGAGATTTGGTTGGGGATGTTGTTGTCATTCGACTGCAGTCGACCAAATCCGGATTACCCAATATTCCCGTAGATAATTCAGAGTCTTGGGCCCAACCTGGTTTCTAACAAAAAATGGCCAGCGCATTTGGGTATGAGAGGTGGTGTTAGTCCCCTCTTATAAAGGAGGTTGGGGGTTCGATCACGGCGCTCAACAACCTACCGTAGAATATTCTCGTAGATAATTCGGAGCTTTCCGCGGAGATTTGGTCGGGGATGTTGTTGTCATTCGATTGCAGTCGGCCAGTACCGGAATTCGCAATTTGCTGCCCCGGTCTGATTTCTAACAGGTAATACTCTAACTTTCTGATTGTTTTTCGCACGCGCGTGCTGCACTGCACATGAAATATAATGCACTTGGCCGAAATTGATTGGGGCAGGGCGGAAATTTGTACACGTGCTCGGGACGAATTTTTGTTTGTTTGTTTGAGCTTTTTAGCAGATCTCCGGTGGAAATAAATGCAATTTGAGAGACATGAACACGGTGGGACTTCTATTTCTCACTACCACTTAAGAGTTTGTTTGGCACGGTGATGGCTGTCATGAACACGGTGGTTGTGAACTTTCGTTCGTGAACGTTCAATCTCATCAGACGAACTTCATTCACCTTTATGTTAAAAACTAGTTTTCTGTGTGGTGGCCGTAACGGTTATCTTGCGAGACATACATTCTATGATGGCCTGGTGATGATTTTGTTCAAACTCACTGAAACAAAAATGTTGTCAGACGAGTATTTTTTGGGGGGGCCTGCCTCACCGTGAGCAAAGAAATCAGGGTCCTGCACTCGCACATCAAATCAGACGCACGATATTTGATGTGCGAGTACACGGCACTGATGTCGCGCTCAAGGTGAGTCACACCCACCCAAAAATTACTCGTCAGACAGAGCCTGAGTTTCTAATTAAGAGGTTTATTGACGATTCATGACAGTGATTTGACTCCAGATTTGAATCCACTCCAATGATTCCACTTGACTATAGAATCATAGATCAGTTAACTTAAAATTGTAGTTTTAAGTTTGTGTAAGGCTCTGTTTGGCATGATTGTGGCGGTCGAGAATGAGGTGTTTATGAATCTTTGTTTGTGAACGTTCGACCTTATCCAAGGAACTTCAGTCATTTTATGTTCAAAACAAGTTTTTGTCGTAACTATTGTCTTGTCATACATGCATTTTATAATGATGATGTTTTATCCAAACTGGAACAAAAGCGTCGTGTGAAACAGAGTATGGCCGGAAGCCAAGAACTATGTTTTCTCTATCTGATTATGGATTCTTTATCCTTCTACATTGCTACAATTGCAAGTTTGTATCGTCGCTATTTTCGACTTTGTTGCCGATCTTTTAGGATGTGTTTGGCGCAGTTTATCGTGGCTTATTTGTTCTGATGAGGTTGGACAAAAATGTCATTGTCATATCAAAATTTTATGTCCCAAACTATTTTTTTTTTTGCAACGGTAGTAACATGTCATATCAAACATACATTCTATGACAATGATGTTTTTATCCAACCTTATCGTAATAAATAAGCCGCGCCAAACATAGCCTTAGAGCAGTCGTTTCCGATTTGTCCCGTGTGACCTCAATTTTGAGTGTTGTTTTTGGTGATATAATAGATATGAAAATTATAATATAAATTAAAGGTTCCAATTAGTTCCATCTCATGTTACTTATGATGATGGAGGATGCAACCAAACCCTATATGCTGGCAACATTAGACCATCAACAACCACTCGATTTACGCTCTGTTTGGTGCGGCTTTTTTGCTCGGTTGAGATTGGACAAAAACATCATCGTCATAAAATACATGTTTGGCAAGACAATGATTACTACAGCTACCAAGAAGAGAGCCAGCTTTGAACCTAAAAGTGGATGAAGATACTAAGGATGCGGTTGGGCCTTCACGAACAATGATTCATGACCACCGCTTTCGTGATGACTCCCATCACCGCGTCAAATAGAGCCTTTGTCGGATTCATTACTTTGGTCAGCATTAGACTACAACGTTCTCTAGCAATTCTTAGCTCTAATTATTATTAGTATAATAATTAAGAAATGTTCTTTATTAGCCTCAGCTCTCATTATTAAAGTCTTGAATTCATGCACCATTGAGTATAAATTTATATATAGTTTTAATAATAAAGATGGTGTGTGTGTATATAATTAATTAGTGTCAAATGATTCCTTTGGCACTAACCGAGTGTTAAACCTTTTTGAGGACACAAGTTTCTTCTTTTGTGCTTTTAATGAAAGGAAGTGAGCGCATAATAGCACCAAGTGAGGACAAGTTTAAACTTTTTAGCAGTCTTCTCTATGCGGGGATGCTTGGGGGGTTCAAATCCTGGCAGTTTATTTGTTAATGCTAGGGGTGCAAACGAGTCGAGCTTGAGGCTAGTTTGGCAAAATTTTCAAGCTTGAGCTCGAGCTTTTCATTTCGAGTTCGAGCCCCACGAGCTCATTTATCCCAGCTTGAGCTCGAGCTCAATGCCAACTTATCGAGCTCGAGTTTCAAGCTCGCAGCTCGAGCTCAAGCTGTTCGCGAGTTTTTTAGCTCGAGCTCGACTCGCGAGCTCATGAACAACACTAGGTGTGCTCGAGCTCGACTCGTAATCAAGCTCGAACTCCACAGCCTCGACCTCGAGTCGAGCATTTTTCGAGCCGGCTCATCAAGCTTTCGAGCTGGCTCAACTCAACTTGCACCCCTAGTTAATGCGTAGAGTGTTTGACAACAACCTGTTTGCTACCATTTAGAACTTAGGGTTACCTTTTCTCGAGAGGGGCCCATATTTTATATATGTAAAATGTAGTTTAATGCTGTTCGACAAAAAAAAATAGATGTGATGGTTGTCATTAAATTGAATTATTGTCGCTGATTTGATGGTAAAATTTTATATCATAACTGAATATCTTTATATGATAGAATAATATATATATATATATATATATATATATAGATATATATATATATATATATATATATATATATATATATATATATATATATATATATATATATATATAATTTTAAAATAAATACAAGAATTTGATAACATTAAATTTAAAATTAAAGAACAAGTAATATTATTAATATTATGAATATTTAATCGAAGGAAACTTTTGATCTCTTGCCATCCTCAACAATAAAAATAACGTAAAATTAGGGTTCTGCTATCCGCACCGCAGTTTTGACTATTTGCACTGCACTTTCTCCTAATTTTTCATTTCTTTTGAAAATACACTTTGTACATGTATTTTTAGGAAAAATGTTCAACACAAAAGTTGTAGATCTCGATGATATCTACAACTTTCGTGTTGAACACTTTTCTTAAAAGTATGTATTTCGCAAGTACGCCTTGTACATGCATTTTTAGGGAAAGTGTTCAAAACGAAAGTTGTAGATCTCGTCAAAATCTACAACTTTCGTGTCGAACACTTTTCTTAAATATGCATGTACAAGGCGTATTTCCAAAAGGCACAAAAATTAGGAGAAAGTACGATGTGAATAGCTAAAACTGCAGTGCGAATTACAGCGCCCTAAAATTAAAAAGAATGAGTTATGATAGCTACCAGGAAAATATAACTAGTTTTAATTAAAAAGTGGATGAAAGTACATAAAAGTGAATGAAAATACATAGGTGAGGTGGCGGTTCATAAGCATCACTTTCGTGATCCTAGTATCACTTTGGCAAATGATGTCTAAGGCTTCATTTAGTTAGGCGTTTTGCTCAGGCGTCGGGAGGAGGGCTTTTGGAACCGGAGGAAGGAGGCTGCGGTTGGAATCAATCCGTTTTCCTCCATTCTCATGATGCGGCAGATACAAACGGAGCAAACACCGCCGCCAGCCGTTTTGTTACTTTCCGTGCTGCGGCGTTTGCCCCAAATAAAGAGCTCCAAACACTGTGTTAAATGAAACCTAAATGTGAAATATAGGATGAAAATAATATTTTTATACATATTTTTATTTCTACACGGTTTAAGAAAATCACTATTTATTTATATATTATAAAAACATTACTATTTACCTTTAATCAAAATAACCCAATATCTTGCTTTTGGGAACAAATCTTCTAACTAATAGTCATAAAAAAGGTGATAGAAGTTTGCCACTTAATTGCGCGTGCTGAGAATATATTTCCTTACATAGTAAAATAAGATATCAGGATCCTCTCCATTTCACTAGAAATGAAGGAGATCCATTTCTTAGTCCAAATAGAATGGGGGAGAATCTAACAGGTTCATGGTCCATTTCATAGTAAAATAAGACTGTTGTTAAAGGCGGGTCGAATTTGGCTACATGCATGTAGGTTGCAAATATCAATTACTTTTTTTTTTCTTAAGATAAATGTAGGCTGCCACGACTTTTCGCGTGACCTCCTTCGCATCCCTCACATTCTGTGTGACATCTGTCATCTCCCTCCGCTGGCTCAGATCACGACTCCCCTCCTCTGGATGCTTCTGTCGTAGGCCCTCCATCTGATTATGGCAACCATGTTGGCGGCGAGGAGGAAAACTTCCCTGCGCGCTTGCCTCCTCCGTCAAAATCTCTTGAAGATCAAAACGGTTCTATTCCCTCTCTGCCCTTTCCCTAACTCCTCTTGTGTTTTCCAACGTTATCCCTTGTTTTGTCTCGTGCTCTCCTTTTTGGCGTTTAACTTCGTGTTGCTTGAACGTGAATGTTGAGCGCTTATTGTGATTTTTTTATTATATTTTGTTTTTAATGTATAATCAGAATTTGGGTGGTAGAGGAGGCCATGAATGACGGCGGTGGAATTGAAGGCTTGTCGTTCAAGTGATTTGATTAATCCAATATTTTCTCTAGTTCTATTCTTTGCAAGGAAGAGACGAAAGGGACGAGAAAAGTGAACAAATTGCTACGAACTTAGTTCTTGGGGGAAAATGAAGACTGAGCCATCTGAATTTGATTTTTAAATATGGCTTATAAATTTGAACTTAATTTGATCTGCATGTACTATATATTATTTGGCTTGCATATATCCACGACATGCATAAAGTCAAAAATATACTGCATATAACAGTACCAAAAAATTTCTATGAATAAATATACAACAAGGTTCAATCCTTTATCCTGTCATATTGGGGTCGGCTAAATAGATATTTTGTGTGTCATTGCACCCTATTTTTAGTCATAATCTCACTAATGCCTAAACAAATCTTGTTTGTCCTTTTCAGTCCAATCTTTTTTGATCTACCCGTATATACCCTTTTAATATGCTTAGCGGCTAAACTCTCGTAATGTCTAAGAGATGCCTCAAATAATCTCTTTTGTACGTGTCATTTACACAATTACATGTGATGGTCAAGCATCTTCCAATTGAATATCCATGCAGAGAATATAAACCAGATATATTAAAAAAATGGCGTGATTTAATAATGAATTAATTTTAAATTGCATGGTGGTGTCATGTTTAGTTTGTCGTGATAAAGCTAGGCCTCGTGCATCCGACTCATGACGAGTCTCTTTTAAGCTTTTCTAATTAAATCTTTTATATATATACACACACTGACACACACACAAATACATGAGTGATAGTTATGGGATTTTGCCCCTACGACTAACCAAAGCAGTATTCCGATAGTGCCAAGAATGGAACTCCGCCTATATCAATTAATTAATATAATTTAAAATAAACATAATATTAATTAATATAATGCCTAATAAATTTCTTTCTTGAAAATATTGTTTGCATACCTAATAACAGTAAACCACAGTAGATAATAAGTATAGAAGCTATACTAATTTTTTTTATTGATTTTATAGATTTTCATTCTTACTTCTAATTTGAAGATACAGTACAGGAATTTTGAATGTTACATGAAAGTCAACTTTTTCTCATTTAATATCATAAAGATATATATTCCTTAGAAGTTAGCATAATTAATTATAGGTTGCACTCTTTTATTTTTGTACAAAAATCTCGTCTCGTCTGGAAGTCTATAAATTCAATTACAAAATATATATCCAATTTGAGTAATTTTAGTGGGAATTTTTTGTGCATAAATATTATTAAAAATTAACTTGCATGTTTTGTAATTTAAAAAATAAGAGTGGCGCAACCTACAATTTAGCAAATTAGAGGGAATGTCTTCATAAATGATCACCCTAAATATATATACAAAATAAGAAATTACAAAATTATTTACAGATGTGAGAAGATTATGAACTGTGAGAAGATAAAGTAAGAATTATGTTGTAGCAAGTGCATATTAGAATGACTTTACTCTCGTATTGTGCACCCAAATTGTTAGGCCCCGCCGGAGGTGGTGGTGGAAACCGGGAGATTCAGACGAAACCCTAGAAGGTGGGTTGGGGATAGAGAGAAGCAGGAGGGCCAAGAGGAAGAAGAAGCACAGTAAACATACTTTATTAATTCCATAACATGAAAATATTACAGTGAATCCTCTTATTTATATACCCTAATACAAAGTAACGGTCATAAAATACTATTGCAAAGGCGCCAATGAGGATAACTTCCGCAGGCGACACGTGACTCCACTTGTAAGAACAGATGCTGCACCGGATGGCTGACACCTGACCTAACGCTTGATTCCAGCGGGTACTAATATAGACCGTTGATGATATCTGGAAAGATCTGAGGCGTCCAAATAATGAAACCATAACATTTCGCTGCTCCTTTAAATATCGCTGTCCTCAGCGATTTAATTCCATCGCTGTCGTCGTGCGTCTAGGGTTCTACTGTAGTTTTCCTTTATCCTCCTCTTTCTCTTTTTGGTTTGCTGGAGAGTATGCCGAGTTCGCCTGATGTAGATAAGCGTGCTCTGGATGCTCACCATCTCCGCCTGGGTGTTCATGGTAGAAGAGGGCAAACAACAGTTAATGAAGAGGCATTTCGATAAACTGAACAGATGTTATGCCTACTCTTAGACTGTGCCCTTGGATGTTGCTAAGAACTCTGGGAGAGGAGGTAAATCTCAGGATCTGCACTATTTTTTGTTTCTGGAAGCTTCTCTTCTCGTACGGGGTCTGGTTCTGCTCTATTTTCTGTTTCTGTAGGCTTCTCGTGCTTTTCACTTTCTTTGTGTTGATCTGATTGTTTTTGTGTTTCTCCTCTTTTACTCCATTTGTGTCTTCGTCCCCAGCTGCCTTGGCTAAGTTCCTTGCGCAAATCTACCTCTATTGTCTGGGCCGAAGCCTGTAAGTGGGGATGTTCCGTAAGGGATGCTAGGTCTTCCCAAGTGCTGTCGGCGGGTGGTAGACCTTGCCATTGTACCAGCGCTTGTGGTACTTCCTGTCCTTTCCTGATGATGTTGCGTTGACTGATAATAGCTAGCGGTGGGTGGAGTGGACTGTTCTTCCAAGTGAGTTTTGGTAGGGTTATTACTTGCTGTGTCGGATTTCCATGGTAAGGTTTTAGTAGTGAAATATGGAAAACTGGATGTATGCGCGACTCTGGAGGGAGGAGTAGACGATAAGTCGTCTCTCCGATGATTTTCGTAACCTGATATGGTCTGTAGAATTTAAGGCTTAGTTTTTTTCCTGCTGGCCTGGTCATTGTCAACTGTCGGTATGGGTGCAACTTAAGCAGCACCCAATCTCCAACGTCCAGTCTTAATTCTCTGCGTTTTTTATCCGCTTGTGTCTTCATTCTGTGTTGAGCTCTGGTTAGATTCTCTCGCAATGAGTGGTTAAGTTCCTCCCGTGTCTGCATAGTTGTATCCACCGCCTCATTGTTGGTTCCTCCTGCACAGTAATTTAACAACCCAGGAGGTGGTCGACCAAACATGACTTCGAATGGAGTCATGTTGGTCGATGTGTTAAATGTGGTATTATGATGGTATTCTGCATAGCTTAAATAATGTGCCCATTTTTTTGGATGGTCATGAGTGAATATTCTGAGGTACTGCTCAACACAGCGGTTTACCCTTTCGGTTAAGCCGTCGGTTTGAGGATGATATGTCGAACTGTACTTTAATTTGGTTCCCTGTAGCTTAAATAATTCCACCCAGAAATCACTCAGGAAGATTGAGTCTCTATCAGTAATGATAGACTCAGGATTCCCGTGTAATTTCCCTACATTTTCCCAAAAAATATTAGCCACTATAGGTCCTGAAATGGGGGGTTTAATTGGAGCTAAGTGTATGGCTTTGGAAAACCTATCTACTATTACCAGTATAATTGCGTATCCTAATGACATGGGTAGATGAGTTACAAAGTCCATAGTTAAATCCGCCCATAGTTTGGTTGGTATGGGTAGCGGTTGTAGTAATCCATAAGGGTTATGATTGGAGGACTTGGCTTTTTGGCATAAATCACAGTTCTTTATATATTCTTCTACCTCTTTTTTTAGGTTATGCCAATAGAACTGGGATTTAATCCTGTGTAGGGTAGCTCTAACTCCTGAGTGCCCTCCTGCGAGACTGTTATGTGCTTCAGTTAGTATTTTTGCTTTAATAGTGGAATTTTCTGGAATGTAAATTTTGTGATGGTGAATGATGTAATTTCCTTGCATTTTCCAATATGGGTCGTTTAGTTCGTTTGCTTTAATTTGCCGGCAAAACTCATCCTTCGCATAATCCTGTTCGAGTCCCTCCAGGAGAGGGGAAACTGGAACAGATATCATTTTGAGACTTACGGGCGATCTTGTATATGTATTGTCTGGAATTCTGGACAAGGTATCGGCGGCTTGATTATTTTTACCAGCTTTGTACTGTATAATGAAGTCATAGCCTAGTAGTTTAGTTAAAAAATTCTGCTGCTCGGGTGTCTGGATATGCTGCGTGAGTAGGTAATGCAGGCTGTGGTGGTCAGTGATAATTATGAATTGATGCCCTAATAAGTATTGCCTCCATTTTGCCACCGCAGGTGTAACCGCATACATCTCCCTTAGGTATGTGGATTTCCTTTGCATTAGCGGGGAAAGCTTCTTACTATAGTAGGCTATGGTTCTATTTTGTTATTTTAGTACTGCCCCTATGCCCGTGCCTGAAGCATCGGTTTCTATTATAAACGGCTCACTAAAGTTGGGTAAAGTTAATATGGGCTTTGATAGTAATTTTAGCTTAAGCTCGTCAAAGGCTAACTGCGTTTTGGCATTCCATGAAAAAGCGTTTTTTTGTAACAAATCCGTAATTAGGTGGGCTATTTTAGCATAGTTTTTAATAAATTTTCTATAATAGCCGGTTAATTCTAAGAAAGCTCTGACTTCCTTTTGGTTTTTTGGTGTTGGGAATTCCTCAATGGCTATTATATTAGTCTTGTTGGGGGATACCTTACCCTCACAAATGGTATGCCCCAAAACTCTATTTCTTTCATAAGGAACTCACACTTAGATATTTTAACTAGTAACTTATTCTTCTGTAATAATTCCAGCGTCGTTTTTAAATGAGACCAGTGGTCGTCAATGTTGGGGCTGTAAACCAAAATATCATCGAAAAATATTACCAAAAATTTTCTTAAATAAGGTTGAAAGATAGTGTTCATCAGGGCTTGGAAAGTAGCCGGGGCATTCGTTAAACCAAAAGGCATGACTAAAAACTCGTAATGTCCTTGATGTGTCCTAAAAGCAGTTTTTGGGATGTCCCCTGGATCCATTCGAATTTGGTGATAGCCTGATTTCAAATCTAGTTTTGAAAAAACTCTTGCCGCATATAACTCATCCATCAGTTCATCAACGGTGGGAATGGGAAACTTATCCTTAATCGTTATTTTGTTCAGTGCCCTATAGTCCACACAAAATCTTCATGTCCCATCTTTTTTCTTAACTAATAACACTGGGGAACTGAAGGCTGATGTACTGGGTTGAATCTGTCCTTGGTTGAGCATTTCCTTTACTAACCTCTCTATCTCGTTGTTTTGGTGGTAAGGATATCTATAAGGTTTAAGGTTTGGGGGGTTTGTACCCTCATTCAAGTTAATCTTATGATCGATCTCTCGTTTTGGAGGTAAGCTACTGGGTTCACCAAACGTTTCCTCGTATTTTATTAGTAAGTCCTTGAATTCGTTAGGTAGGGGTTTAACTATTTCCTCAATGGTTGGTCCCCCTGCCTTATGTTGTGATATCTCTCTTGTCAACTTTAGACAAATACTGGCCGGTTTCAGAGCGATCATTCGGAGTAGTTGTGATGTTGACACTAGTCCCCCTTGTGCTTTACTATTATGTCCTATGAGTGTTATTAGTCCTCGATTACCTTTATAGGAGATTATTAAATTCTCGTAGTCAGTAGTGACGGGTCCCAATGTTCTTAACCATCTTTGTCCTAAAATCAAATCTGCGCCTTCAATGTCGAGGACGTATAGTTGGATGGTATATTGTATATCCTGTATAGTTAAAGATACTTCCTTACACTTCCCCGTGCATAGTTCAGTAGACCAATTTCCCATAAATACCGGGAATTCGTTGATTTTATGAATTGGTAACTTTAAGTAGTTTGCCATTCTCACCGAGATGAAATTATGAGTACTACCCCCCATCAACAAATATTTCTATGGGTTGGTTCTTAATTCGTCCTGTAAATCGCAATCCATAGTTTGGTATGGTTCCAGTTAGTGTATTTAGGAATATAGTGGAGGTTGGATCCTCTTCTTCGGTCAAACTTTCTCGTTTTTCTATTTCACACTCTTCTTCTTCTGTTCCCCCTAAGTAAAGTAAAACGCCCTTTCCTTTGCATCTGTGTCCAGCATGGTAGCGCTCGTCGTAGTTGTAACATAATCCCTTCTCTCGCTTTGCTTGCAATTCTGCCGGTGTTAGACGCTTAATTGGTGGTAGGCGTGGTTTTGTGGTCGTGTTAAAATTATGGTATGTTCTGTTGAAGGTTTTGGATGTAGAGTGATTATAGTTGCACCTATGTCCCTCACTATGTCTTTTGTTATCTTCTATTTCCCTATCTTCGTGCATCCTGGCTAACGCATAAGCGTCGTATATTTCTGTGGGTCGGGCCATTCGCACAGGTCCCCTAATTGGTTCTTTAAGTGCATACACGAACATGTCCGTAATGAAACTAGGTGTCAGTCCTGACACTTTGGTCAGTAAATCTTCAAATTCAGACTTATATGCTTGTACAGTGGTGGTTTGCCTTAATTTCGTTAATAGTCCAGCTGGCCTAATGTATTGGGATGGTCCAAATCTTTTTTGAATGGCATCGACAAACATTGTAAAGGTGAGGGCGGGATGATCCCTCACGGTTGTCTGGTAGCATTTAGACGTTGGATTGTCTAAATGTAGAGAGGCAATCAAGAGATAATCATATTCTCTGTACCCATTATATTCAAAACACTAACGAAGGTCATATAACCAATCCGTTGGGTCTCCTTCCGAAAATCGTGGACAAGGAATTTCAAAATTGCCCAGAAAATTCTTGAAACTCGTGACCAATCTTCCAATCACGCGACCCAAATCGCTTCACTCCGGCGTGAAATGATGTCACAGTTCGAGAATGCGCCAAGATCGATGGGCAAAGGGGTAAAAGTTGAAGATTAATAATTAATAATGCGTGCCCGCGCTCGCGCGATCAAGAAGTTAATAGGGGGTGCTTTTTGCTAAGCCGAAAAGGAGGGAGCAGATGTCGGCATTGATGCAGTTGAGAGCGGATGGATGGAGAGAATTGAAGGAGAAGAAGGAGGAAGAAGAAGACAAGAGAGGGGAAAAGGAAAGCCACGGAGGACTCTCTCATCTGCAGTCTTATTATCCGATCATGACTTGCGGCCGCCAAACTTTCGGTGGGTTTTTTTATGACCATTGTTAATTGCAATTTGTTATTGGCTAATCGAATCTCAAAATCTCATAATTTTTCGAGTCTTTTAGAAATACGTCATGTACATGCAATGTCAGGAAATGTGTTCAACACGAAAGTTGTTGATCTACAACTTTCGTGTAGAGATCTACAACTTTTGTGTTGAGCATTTTTCTTCAAATTGCATGTACAAAGTGTGTTTTGGAAATATGTTCAGTTTTTTGCGTCTTTCAGAAATACGTCTTGTACATTCAATTTCAGGAGAAGTGTTCACCATGAAAGTTGTAGATCTCGTCGAGATCTACAACTTTCGTGTTGAACACTTTTTCTGAAATTGCATGTACAAGGTGTATTTCGAAAAGGTGCAAAAAATTAGGAGATTCTGAGATGCAACTAGCCAATAACGGGTTGCGGTTAACAATTGCTCTTTTTTTGTCGTTGATTTATATTTATTTGATGGAATCACCAGCGACGCCCAATCATGGCCGCCTCTATCATCTGGGCCTCACCCCCTTGCATGCCTTTTCTCACTTTGGTCATGGAGCAGTTTTTAGATACTCGCGTGCACGTAGTGCAATATATTTTTAGGCGTTGGATGTGAGATCTGATCGCCAGCATTAAAGGGCACAAAAAATATTTAAAAATAGAGAGAAGTTTTTGTTGATCGAACGACTCGCAATACATCGCAGGCACCATCCTACACATTCTCGTGTGTACCTAAAAAATTCTGTTGGTCATGCGCCTGCGTGCGTGAAGGAGAAAGATGAAAACACAAATAGCCAGCTAGCGAACATTGATTAATGCCTTCCATAATTGTCATGTTTTTTTTTTATTTTTAAAAACAACTTTTAAGAGAGTTTTAAATGGAGCTAGCTAGCTAGCTAGCTGCTGTCTGTGTTCTACGTGCAAAAGAAAAGGCCTGACAGGCCAGGAATGGATCGGGCCTTCCTAGCCCAATTTTTTTCTGCCGGATCCAAAATGGGCTTAAAAAAATGGGCTTAGGCTGGCCTCCTTTAAAAGAGGGGCATGAGGGAGCGTATCCGATCATGCCCTGTCAAGCCGGCTCAAATCTGCTTTTAATTGGGACATGAGGGAGCTTATCAGATCAGCCCCAGTCAAGCCGGCCCAAATCTGCTTTAATTGTTGGTGCAAATATCGTGCTTGTGCTTAATTTGCATGCGCGCGCGCGCACACAGTCACACAGTCACACAGTAACACAGTAACACAGTCGCCTCGCCAAACACCCCGCGGTTCGTGAAAGCTAATCACAGGCACCACGTGAATTATTAACCTTGTGACAAATAAATATTTCCCTTCAAAATAATAATAATTCCATTTATCCAAACCGGCTCTGGACTGGATATTTCTCCACCGTCTTCCTCCAATTTCAAGGAAGCAGCAAGCAGCAAGCAGCAGCAAGCGCCTTCATCTTCTCAAATTCCATGGCATTTCCCACCTGGCCCTCTCTTTCCTCCATAACCACCTCCTTCTCTCCCCCTTCGTCCTCCCGACCCTTCTTCCTCTGCCGCTCCTCCGCCGCCGATCCCCCTTCCCTCCAAACCCCTCCTAACCCCTCCTTATCCGACCAACTCCGCCCCCTCTCTCTCACCCTCCTCACCCAAACTCCGGCCATCCTTCCCGCGCCGACGCCCAACCCCACCTGGACCAATCCATCCAAACCCAAACCACGCGTCCTCCTTCCCCACCGCCACCCCCGTCCTCCCCACTCCCACAACCCCGACGCTCGCCGCCTCTCACTTCTCTCCCGCTCCCTCTCCTCCGACGACGACTTCGATGCCGCCTTCCCCGACGCCCCGCCTCACGCCGACGCCCTCCTCCTCCTTAATTCCCTCCGGCCCTGGCAAAAAGCCCGCCGCTTTTTCCTCTGGCTCCAGTCCAAATCCCCATCTTCGCCTCTCGACACCATCTTCTACAACGTCGTCCTCAAGTCTCTCCGCGCCGGCCTTCGTTACGACCTCGCCGACTCCCTCGCCGTCGAAATGATCAGCCTCGGCGTTCCCTTCGACAACATCACCTACTCCACCCTCATCACCTGCGCCAAGCGCTGCCGCCGCTTCGACCGCGCTCTCCACTGGTTCGATCGGGTTTACCGCACCGGCCTAATGCCCGACGAGATCACCTACTCCGCCGTCCTCCATGTTTACGCGGATCTCGGCCGACGTGAAGACGCGATTGCGCTGTACGAGCGCGGCCGCGCCGGCGGCTGGACGCCGGATCACGTCGCCTTCTCCGTCCTCGCCAAGATGTTCGGCGAGGCCGGGGACTACGACGGGATTCGGTACGTGCTTGCAGAGGTGAAGACCCTCGGTGTGAAGCCTAATGTGGTGGTCTACAATACTCTGCTGGACGCGCTGGGCAAGACTGGGAAACCCGGGCTCGCCCGCAACCTGTTCGACGAAATGCTCGCCGCCGAACTGCCGCCCAACGAGAAGACGCTTACGGCCATGATTAAGATCTACGGAAGAGCGAGGTGGGGGAGGGACGCTCTGGACCTGTGGGAGAAGATGAAGGCAAACAAATGGCCGATGGATTTTATCCTCTACAACACCCTGCTGACCATGTGCGCGGATCTCGGTCTGGAGGAGGATGCCGAGAAGCTGTTCGACGAAATGCGGCACTCGTCTAAAGGCCCCCGCCCCGATAACTTCAGCTACACCGCCATGATCAAGATGTACGCTAATAGAGGCAAGGCCGACAGGGCACTGAAGATGTTCGATGAAATGCTTGACGGAGGAGTGGAACCCAATGTGATGGGATGCACCTGTTTGATTCAATGCCTAGGAAAAGCCACGAGGATGGACGACGCGGTGAGAATTTTTGAAATCTTGATAGAACGAGGGATAAAGCCCGACGACCGACTCTGCGGGTGTCTGCTCTCGCTCGTCGCTATATGCGGTGACACGGAGATGAGCAAGGTGACAGCTTGCCTGGACAAGGCGAACCCAAGGTTGGCTCGGTTCCTGCAGATGCTGCCAGACGACGGAATTCCGTTCGACGAAGTTAGAGATGAGCTCAGGGGAATTCTGAACGGAGCCGCGGTGGATGTTCGAAGACCGTTCTGCAATTGTCTGATAGATATATGCAGGAACAGAGGATATCCCGCCAGGCGGGCTCAAGAGCTTCTGAGCTTGGGGATGATGTATGGATTGTATCCCGGGCTGCACGCGAAGGATTCCGAAGAATGGTGTCTGAATCTTAGGTCTCTATCGGTGGGTGCGGCGAATACTGCGTTCGAACAGTGGATGGAGACTTTATCGAATTCGATCGAGCGCGGGGAAGAAACGCCCGGGAGTTTCTGCATTCAAACGGGCTCCGGATCCCACAGAATCTCACAGGGGCTGGGCTCTGCGTTCAGCTCTTATTTGGAGAATTTAGCTGCTCCTTTCAAACAGATCGATGAAACTGGTTGTTTTGTTGCCGGGAAGGAGCAGCTGATACCATGGCTGCGATCTACAGATTCAGTTGTGGCTGTTGCCAGAGGAGAGATTGAGCTGTAAACGCATTTTGTTTAATGATTATTTCCTTATTATATGTAGAGCAATGTGAAGAGCAGCTCATTTTTGACTACGTGCAAATCATTATTATTACCAGATCTAGAAAATTTAAGTGCGGAGGACAATATTACGTCTGACTCGGTCGACAATTGTTCAAATTTGAGCAAACATTCACCCGTCAAACTTCTTCCATGTTCATGAATTTGTCGTGGGAAGAGAGGCGGGTTGAATTTGATGCAAATGAGCTTGTGGAGCTTCTTCTTGTAGAGGAATTTCAAGGAAATGGTGGAGGCATAATTTCATCATGCATCTTTCTATAGAGAGCCCTTCGAATATGCTTTGGAGGAGGCTTTTCTTGTGGATAGACGAGAAATCAAATAGCTTGAAGCAGATTGGATTATAGATAGTGGAAAGGTGTGGAGGCCTCTCTCTTGCAATCAAAGCCACGGGGAAAGAGTTGGAGGAAGTTCTTAGAGATGATGCTTTGTCCACAACCAAACTTCTCAAGGAACTTAGATGTGCAATGCTGGAGGATCCGAAAGCGCTGTGGATTTCAACCAGAGGGAGTCCCCGAGGAGGCGAATGATTCAGAAGGAGCGGCGGAGAAAGAGAGCGGGCATTGTGGGATTGCGGTTATTTTGGTTTACACCTAGTAATTGTTTACTATAAATGAGTTTTTTTTTGCACATAGTTAAAAGTGGTATGTACATAACATTGCAAATATATATAAGTGACTTACACGAGCCTCTGTCTCTATGGTCAACCGCGACAGTACTTCAACTGCAATAATGCATGAGGGGCCCCCATCCCCGCGCGACATAATCTCAGTCACTATATTGTCCCAGCACGATGGCGCTTCCGCTGCTCGTAAATTCCTGAGTGTTATACTATGCTCGTCGCTCATTTTTGCGGTGTGCACGGGATTTGCGAGCGGCGGGGAGAATATATTTTTTAGTGTAGATGGAAGATTTTATCTATATGAGAGCAAATTTTTCAAAATAAAAAAAGGCATAAATTTTAAAACTTGGGATTTTTTTTAATAAAAAAAGATAAAATTTGAAAGTGAATGTTTTTTCTTTTTTAATAGAGTATAGATATATATTTGAAAGCATGCATCTTCTTGATTTTATCCTTTCATTATTATAATTTTAACAGTTTTATAAATAAATTAAATGTGTGTTTTTATTTTATTTTAAAAAGTGTGCTCCTTTTCCTTCCAATTTTATTAAATTTTATATTTAGATAGACAATTTTACAAGGAAGATGAATAAATAAGTGTACTGTCAATTTGTCACCTCAATATAGGAGAACCTCATGCACAACTGCATGTTTACCCTAAATATAAAATTTGAGCAAAATTTACGGCCTAGTTTGGAAGGCGACTGCAGCAGGGACTCATGAACCGCCCCAAACTGGTGTGCATTGGCCCAGAGCGTCGCCGCTTTCTGCAGTGTGCCAATCCTTGCTTTTAATTTCCAATTATCTTTTTTTATGGCCAAGACCAAAGGTCTGTTTGTTTGAGCTTTATTGACCCCCTCTGGCTACGTTTATAGAAGTTAATGCATCACTATTTTACCACACAACTGCTAGACTATTCCAATGAACACTTTTCATCTTCATTTTCACCCTCCAATTCACTGGAATGCTTCAGAAGTTTTACAGCATACAATGCAGTGCAGAAGCTCTGCCTGCCATCATTTTCCCCTCCAATACACATGTAAAAGAAAACCATCAGAAACAATACCCCCCCCCCCCCCCCCCCCCCCCCCCCCCCCCCCCAACTTCTATGCATCCTCAGAAACCACACACAAAAAAAGAATAAACCAATATGATCCCCACCAAAAGGAAGCAGCATACTCTGCTTCTCTCCTCCAGATGATCTCCATTCGTTGTAGATAAGAAACACGAGGCAAAATTCCTCGAAGTCCCGAGCCTTGGTTCCCTTCTTGTCTTGAGGAATCGTTCGGTAAAAGGGGCAACAAATATGCCTTTTTGTAAACGCCGAATCAATCATCTGTCGGAGGGTCACACGTATTTTCCTGAGGATTTCCATATTCTTCCTTCGAGCGATATGACCATGACAGTCACATCATCGTGGTATTTTCTACGGTCGCCCTGCGGTATGTCCAACAGTTCATGGAAGTCCATTCCTGCGAGCAGCGGCAATAAGAATGAACATTAAGAAATTGTGCATAATGAACTGGGGAGATCTATACGGGATTTGAAAAAATATTTAGAAATTGTGCAGAACAAATTGAGGAAATGTAGAAGGGAAGACACTAATCGATGTCCATTAGTTATGAAGAGTATGCTGTATTTCACTCAAGAGCAATTTTTTCATTCACCCGGCATATGAACATCTATACTGGAGGCATTACCCAAGTATTAATCAACCAACAGAGGCCAAGCAAGTAGAGAGAGGTCGGAGAAAAGACTGCGAGTGAGCGTGAAAGAATAAGAGTGTGTTCACAAAGGTGAAAAATCTGTGTTGGTAGAGACCGTGTAATTCAGACATTTTTTGCCATTTGGTTTCTAATTGAAGATACATGTGAAATGTTTGGTATTTAATGTGTGTATATGCTTTTAGTACTCAAAAATTTCAATATAAATTGCACTGAAATAGTTTGTCTTAACCCCTCCTCAATAAATAATAATAAAAACTGTCCCTTCATTATGATTGCTACCCTGATTGGCCAAAGAGGAGGTGTAGATAACACCACTTCTGGTCTTAAGAAAGAGCGGTAGTGCCACAAATTATCTAGCTGTGCTATAAACAAAAAACGTACACCTCAATTATTTGTATACCTCCAAGTCCCTAATTTGTTGGTCGGTGCTTTATTATACTCCAAAATATTCTGGACAGTGTGAAGGAGAGTTACAATGTTTCATTTCAACAACAACAAAAATCTGTATGCTGCAACAACACAATGTCTCTGTTCGAACTAGGCAAATGTTTTGCTTTCATTTTTAGTATTTGCTACTATGTTTCACCTTACTTTTACTCTTGCAGTTTTTTTTTCAAACTCTTATCTTCTTGCCTAACTCACCTCCAGAGATACCTATTAAGACCATGTTTGGCAGGATGGCGGGCAGCAGAGCACGGACGGCGGAACAACAAACGCCGGCTGGAGCTTGGGCTTCCATTCATATTACGCCGCCGCACGAAGAGCCTAGCCATGCGTGGATAGTGGATGACAACTTTAGCGAAAGTTGGAAAAAATGAAAGAAGGATCTGCGAAGATCTACTAAGAGTGAATCATCATTTTATAAGGCTGCTGTAGAGATGTCATACCACTATATACTCAAGGTCCCATTTCATATTCTATTTTGCTCCAGTTGTATTCTGTTTTTTGCAACTTGGTATCAGAGCCGAGGGGGAGGAAAAACCGAGCGGCGTGTCCCGTGCTTCCCGTCTGCTCGAACGACGATCAACGCCAGCACCCGCCTCTTCCGTCGCCGCATCTAGTGGCTACCGCCTCCTCTGGCTGCGGCTAGACCAACCGTGGTCTTCCGCCCTGCCTAGCGCTCGCCGTGTTTTCCATCAGCAAACGACGATCGACGCCAATACCGAACTCTTCCGCCTCCGCATCTAGTGGCTACCGCCGCCTCTGGCAACGGCTAGACCGACCGTGGTTTTCGGCGCTGCATGTCGCTCGGATGTGCCCTAGCGGGTCTTCACCGCGCCGCAGCGAGTGCGCTGCACGCCGCTCGATTGTGCCCTAGCAAGTCTTCACTGCACCGCAACAGGTCTTCAGCGGTTCTTCAACACCGCCGTACCGCACAACTATACCCTAGCGGATCTCAGGATGCGGCGATCAGATCCAGGGCAGGAGGAGGTATTGCTTGATACAGGATGTGATGATCGGTGAGAAAGTTGATCCAGGGCGCCGAAGGAAGGTACGATGGAGGATGTCTTCAAGATGTTGGGCCCGAATGAGTTGACCGCATTATTGAGGGTGTTGGGTTCATCGCAACGACCGACAAGGTTGGAACTTCCACCTATTGATTTGAAACTTTATGGACCGACGTCTTACCTGAGTTGATCATGCCGCGTGAAGAAAATCCTTGCAGCGAAACAGGTTGGGGGCTTTCTGACAGGGGCGTTGAAGAAACCAGAGAACTCGGCTGGAGATGAGTAGGTGTCGGCCCATATGACGGTGTTTATGTGGCTTCTCAGCTCGGTTGTCCCATCGATTGCCGCTACGGTAAATGGCCTCAAGACGGTCATGAAGGTTTGAGACAAACTGAAGAATACATATGATGGTGTGGGGGACACTCTGTTGGTCTTCCAGGTGAGGGAGAAATTAATGACACCGCTCAGGGAGAGAAAACAGTGTAGGAGTATTGATGCAGGACGGCGCGCAGGGTTTACGCGTCTGTCGGCTTTTCTAGGAAACCCTAAATGAATGTGATGGTTCAAATTAGTTTTGCAACGTTTGAGCGGATTTTGCACGGACTTAAAAAAAGGCAACTAATTTTAATACGACACAAAATTGCTATTTTGCTTTAAAGTTAAAATTTCTTAAAAAATGGTTCAATTAAAATCCGGGGAAGGAATTTTGCAACTTTCGTTCTGTTCCCCTTGTCGTAGCAACACGGAAATCGTGAACTCCAAATACGTTTCCGTTTGGAGTTTTCAACGTAGCGTTTGCTGACGAAACTCGGCCGAAAACCCAGCAATAAGACTATTTTCCTACGAGAAATTATAGAGGCACACACAAAGGAAAAGACAGAAACAATTACCCACGGAAAGATGCGTCTTTCCGTATCCGAAGTCGATGACGATCACGCGAGAAAATCCTCGTCACCTTCGATCTCTGCTCCGAGGTCGGCCGCTATCGCACACGGATACCAAGGAGAAATTTTGCTCACTCTCACTGGAAAGTTGTTCCACGAAATCACTCACTCTAGAGAAGCCACAAACCTAACACCCTAACTTCACTCGCTCTTCACACTTAAGGTGGACCCACGAAATCTCAATCGCACAAGGTGGATCCAACGGACGTCACCAATCACACAAGGAAGCTACTCTATCTGCAACCTTAACGGGTTTCAACACCACACAGGTAAAAATGAACAGCCGGAAACAAAGATTAAATAGTAAAATCAATTTACTGTTTATCTTCCTTTCAATAAACGACAATAGCAATAGTCTTCAACTTCTCCATTCAACCCCACAGAAGAACACACATTAACTACAACTACTCAACTACAGCAACCTCAGATTTCTGTTACTCTCAAATTGAAATCAAACAACGCACAAATGTTCATCGACATTCGCCATCCATACGCCTAACACCTACAACTCTCACCAGAGCCTCAATCAAGCCTAATTTCTAATAGAAAGCACACAGCAAATTGAATCGGAAACACAATTACAGCAATTTCAATTTCAATATTCATCAACATCAACCACCAAAAAAATACATACACTTCCCCCTTTTATAGGGTTACAAACAGAGGACACGAAATAGAGAAAGAAGAGGAAAAAAAACCGAGATCCCTAACTGCCTGTAGCATGGAACGCGCGGCCATGGCGGAGTCGGGTAAGCGTCGAAACCGTCGCTCTTCGTTCTCTTCATGGGAATGATTGGATCGTGGGTCGGCGGTTGGAGATCCTGAAGATGCGGTGAGCCTCGTGGGGCTGGAGCTTCCGCCATTCCTGGCTTCCTGCGGCTCTGGATCGAGAGGCGGAAAGCTTGCGGCGTCGGACCGGGGAAGAGGCACGATGCAAGTATCGGTCTGCTATACTTAACCTAAAGTATAATATATATATATACACATAACCGAGTATATATATATGTATATCTATATAAATAATATTTAAAATTATATATATATATATATAATTCATACACACAAAACAACTTACACAAATTACAACATAACACAACGTGATATGCCGACTTAAGGCCGATAAAGGTCTGGTCGGGTGCGACTCGGGCACTTTTGCGACGACCTGATCTGGGCTGGTCTCCACCAACTCTCCCCCTCTCGAAATTACTCATCTCTGATGAGTGCTCCGAGCGGTAGTGATGTAGAAGATCAGCATCCATGCGCTGTAACTCCTCGGTTAAGACCCAACTGGTCTCGGCCTCTGGTCTTCCATGCCAAAGAACCAAGTATCTCTGAAAACCACCATCAGTAGTGGTCACTGTCTCGTCATCCAATATCTGCTCGGGAACTAAAATCTGTCACGGAAGTCGATCAGTAGCTCTGGGAACTGGTAAAGTAGACTCATCGGGTATCTCATGCTCAACCTGTAAGCTGTCAGTGAAAATGGGAGGAACTGCAGTGGACGTGTCAGTAGCGAAATGAATATCGGTATATTCTGAATGTGGCTTCTCACTCTCACTCACCAACCCAGAAGAATCAATTGGAGGAGAAGACAATGGAAAATCTATGGACTCATGCGGGTAATCGTGAAATAAAGTCAGATCGGCTACGTTAAAAACAGGATTTGCTCCCCAAACGGAAGGCATCTCAAGTTCATACCTATTCTGCCCAATCCGTTTTACCACTTTAAAGGTTCCAGTTCTACGGTCAGCTAACTTCTTTACGGTACCCGATGGTAACCGTTCCGGATTTAGCCGAACCATAACCAAGTCATCCACTTTAAAACTAGTAGTTCTTTTGTGCTTGTTTGCTTGAGTTGCGTAAAGATCATAAGTACTATGCAACTTCCGCTCAATCTTTTGATGCAAATCATGCAAATGCAATGCATACTCATGTGCAAACTGGCTAGTCCTAAATGTGTGTGGTAGTGGTGCTAAATCTAGCGGCACTCGTGCAGTGTGACCATGAACAACCTCATTAGGTGATAAACCCGTGGATCTATTCTTCGAGTTATTGTACGCTAACTGGGCGTGCGGAAGAATTAGATCCCAATTTCCTTGGTGATCTCCTACCAAACAACGCAATAAATTTCCTAAACTTCTATTCACAACTTCTGTTTGACCGTTGGTCTGTGGATGATAAGCGGTTGAAAATAGAAGTTTAGTACCTAAAAGTCTCAAGAGTGACTTCCAAAAATAGCTGGTGAACTTAACGTCTCGACCGGTAACGATAGTCTTGGGTATTCCTCGGTGTGCGACAACCTCTTTATAATAAATACGGGCTATACGAGAGGCGTCATCGATTTTGTTACAAGGGATGAAATACGTCATTTTAGAGAACCGATCAACCACGACAAGTACGGAATCGTGTTTCCTAAAAGTGCGCGGCAACCCAAGCACAAAATCCATGCTAAGCACAAAATCCATGCTAACATCATCCCAATGAATACTGGGCACCGGTAAAGGTGTATATAATCCAGCGGGTTGTTTATTGCCCTTCGCTACCTGACAAATGCGGCAACTACTGACAATCTGAGTGATAACCCGCTTCATCCCGGGCCAATAGAAGCGCTCTTCTACTAAGGCTATTGTCTTATCACGCCCAAAGTGTCCACCTAAGCCTCCGCCATGTAATTCCCATACAATGAAGTTTCACAATGAGGTGCGGGGAATACACAGACGGGTCCCACGAAACAAATATCCGTCTCGAATGAGATAATCGATCTCATCGTGATAGGGATCCGAACGTATCGCATCATAGATACCGCTAAAATCAGGACAACTAGAATAATCATCCTTGATACGCTCAAATCCTATCACCTGAGTACGCATCTGTGACAATACAAGGGTGACTCGACTGAGGGCGTCGGCAACCCTATTCTCCGTTCCCTTACAGTGTTTGACAACGAAGGTGTATTCTTGTAAATATGATACCCACTTAGTCTGTCGAGGGTTCAACTTCTGTTGCGAATTGATATAACGTAACGCTTGATGATCAGAATGGAGGACAAACTCCTTAGGCAATAAATAATGCCTCCAATGATGTAACGTCTGTACAATCGCATAGAACTCGCGCTCATAGTTGGAATAATTCAGCTTCAGGCCTGAGAGCTTTTCACTGAAAAATCCAACGGGGTAACCCTCTTGACTAAGTACACCTCATATCCCAACTCCTGAGGCATCACAAGATACCTCGAATACCTGACTGAAATCAGGGAGTCTCAAAACAGGTGGAGTGGACATCTTATCCTTGATAATCTCAAAGGCTCTAGCTGTCAATGATGTCCACTGAAAACTTCCCTTCTTCGTACATTCAGTGATAGGTGTCATAATCGCACTGAAGTTCTTAATGAATCGACGATAAAATGTGGCTAGTCCATGAAAGCTACGGACATCGTGAATGTTCTGAGGGGTAGGGCACTCACGAATCGCTCGAACTTTCTCGGAATCCATAGTGATGCCAGCGGAGCTCACTATATATCCAAGAAAGATGACGCACTCTGCCATAAAAACACACTTCTTCAAGTTGATATACAGTCGTTCGGCTCGCAGGAGCTCGAAAATAGTATGTAGGTGAGTCAAGTGCTCACTCTCAGTCCGACTATATATCAAAATGTCGTCGAAATAAACCACTACAAACTTCCCAATATATGGTCTAAAGACCTGGGTCATCATCCGAGCGAAAGTACTAGGGGCATTGGATAACCCAAAGGGCATCACAAGCCACTCGTAAAGGCCATCCTTCGATTTGAAGGCAGTCTTCCACTCATCTCCTTCGCGAATGCGAATCTGATGATAACCACTACGAAGGTCGATCTTAGAAAAGATAGTGGCTCCAGTCAACATGTCCAACATGTCATCCAGTCGGGGTATCGAGAATCGGTATTTCACAGTAATCTTGTTGACAGCACGACTGCCAACACACATACGCCAAGTACCATCCTTTTTTGGGACAAGGAGGGCAGGCACCGCACATGGACTAAGGCTATGACAGATAAAGCCTCTATCAAATAACTCTCCGATCTGCTTCTGCAGCTCCTCATGGGCGGCAGGATTCAATCGGTAATGCGGTAAATGTGGGAGGGAAGCTCCAGGAACGAGATCTATAGCGTGCTGAATACATCTCATGGGGGGTAACTCAGCCGGAAGCTCATCAGGGTGTATATCCTGGAACTCCTCTAAGAGTTCCTAGCAGGTATAGGAATAGACTCGTATCTCTCTAGCATGTCAGATGCCTGTAAAACTAATAAGGCATAATAAAATCCACCATCGAAGCTCTCTCGATGGAAATCAGTGCCTCGTATAATGCTAAGAGTCTTCTTCCTTTCAGTGGGAGGAAGAGATTCTTTCGCACTACTACTCGTGCGGGATGTTGGTGTTGTGGGTCACACCGGGTTCAACACTACTCTTTTTCCGTCTAGTAGAAAGGAGCAAGTGTTGGACCTGCCATGTATGAGTACATCTCGGTCATATAACCAAGGTCTCCCTATTAATACGTGGCACACATCCATAGGCATAACGTCACACCAAATCTTATCGGTATACGGACCGATAGTGATGGGCACTAAGCATCTCCTAGTCACAGATATGGTAGTCTTGGTGACCCAAGCTACCTGGAATGGGGAAGGGTGTGGCTCAACAGTGAGTCCCATGCGGGCTAATGCTGTCTCAGCTATCACATTCATACAACTCCCGCTATCTACTACTAAACGACACACTTTCTCCCCTGCCTTGAAGTAGGCCTGGAATATGTTCGCCCGCCAATAATCGGCTGATTCCTTTGGTGTAGATAACATACATCTCATTACTAGGACGCCGGGATCTATCTCCTCATCACTAGGCGTACCGTACACTTCATCATTCAAAATGTGTGAGTCTCTCTCGACTCCAACTTCTTCTATAGGCTCATCCTCCTCAGTCACCTCATGGATAACTAGTGTGCCTCTCCTCTTAGGACAATCCCTAGATATATGGCTCATCTGCTGGCACTCATAACATCGGATCTGTGAAGGGGTCACAGTTCCCATGGGGACTTTTCCTTTCTGATCTCTCGTAAAGGTCGAGGTGGGCTTCGAGGCACTCTCCTTACCTTTCGATTCATCTTTCTTATAAGGAGTGCTTGTTTTATTTTGAGGTTTGAACCAGGAGGTTCTCTTTTGATGTTCCTCTATATCGATGGCGATAGATACAGTCTCAGCAAAGGAATAGTAACCATATCGAATCAGCTCATCTCGGATCTCAGATCGTAACCCACACTTAAATTTATATAAAGTGTCACGTGGGTGCTCGACTACGTTGCACCTAATCATAAGATCCTTCATCTCAGCTAAATAATCAGAAACTGATTTGGACCCTTGACGTAGAGACGTCAGCTCGTCTCGTAGACGGGTCTGGTAGTGCTGGGGAATGTACTGCTCCTCCAATATGGCTTTCATGTGTGACCAATGTGTAATGGGAGGGCGTCCATTCCTCTCTATACTACGTTCCTCACCTATCCAAAAGATTTTCGCTCGCCCAGATAACCTCATCTTGGCAAACTGAACCTTCTGATCTTCCGTCATACGATACCAATCAAAGTAGGTCTTTATGTCTATAACCCAGTCTGAAAAGACCTTGGGATCCATAGATCCATCATAAAGTGACGGTTCTAACTTCACAACACGTGTAAGATCCGGTCGTCTATCCCGGGGAGGATAGTCGTAATCATCGTCGTAAGGATCACGATTGTCTCGACGTCGTGGGGGTGGCGCTCGATGCCAATCTCTAGGTCGATCATCACGATGCATGGCAAGTATAAGCCTACGATGGTCTCGCGGACGCTCTTCTCTAGCTACGTCATTATAAGGTCTCTCCTGATAATGATCTCGCGTACCTAGGAAAGACTCTCGTGGGGGTTCAGGAAAATTTCTCGCGAAATTCCTACCCTGATCATACTCAAACTCATACCTATCTATGAGATTTCTAACCTCTTCCTCGAAAAGAGGGTTTCTCCTAAGTGCAGACCTCTCTCCATAAGGTGGAGCCTCATAATGGGGTCGCACTGAATGCTCATCTCTAACTAAAGGTGGCATTGACGCACGAGGGGGTACTTCTAAGCTATTCACTCTGACGCTAAGGTTTGCTAGCCCTTCTCTCATTTGGTAAACGCTCTCGGTTAACGTCGCCATTTGGTGGGGAAAAGGTACAAACCACGGGGGTGGTTCATTCCCTTCGTTTCCACGGCTTGGTTGACCCTGTTCAACTTGACGCATCTCCGGGCTTACCTCGTGAAGGTGTTCAGATGGTGAATTGTGGTGTTGTGCACTCATACTCACTAACCTACCACTACGCAAATGCATGCAAACAAATGAATAACTGCAAATGTATAAATATGATAAAAAAAACTCTTTTTTTGAATTTTTTTTTAATGTTATGCGTGTTCCTATTCTACACAGGGCGGATCCCAAAACTTAGAAAAATTTTGGAACCTGGCTCTGATACCAAATTGATGCAGGACGGCGCGCAGGGTTTACGCGCCTGTCGGCTTTTCTAGGAAACCCTAAATGAATGCGATGGTTCAAATTAGTTTTGCAACGTTTGAGCGGATTTTGCACGGACTTAAACAAAAGGCAACTAATTTTAATACGACACAAAATTGTTATTTTGCTTTAAAGTTAAAATTTCTTAAAAAATGGTTCAATTAAAATTCGGGGAAGGAATTTTGCAACTTTCGTTCCATTCCCCTTGTCGTAGCAACACGGAAATCGTGAACTCCAAATACGTTTCCGTTTGGAGTTTTCAACGTAGCGTTTGTTGACGAAACTCGGCCGAAAACCCAGCAATGAGACTATTTTCCTACGAGAAATTATAGAGGCACACACAAAGGAAAGGACAGAAACAATTACCCACGGAAAGATGCGTCTTTCCGTATCCGAAGTCGATGGTGATCACGCGAGGAAATCCTCGTCACCTTCGATCTCTGCTCCGAGGTCGGCCGCTATCGCACACGGGTACCAAGGAGAAATTTTGCTCACTCTCACTGGAAAGTGGTTCCACGAAATCACTCACTCTAGAGAAGCCACAAACCTAACACCCTAACTTCACTCGCTCTTCACACTTAAGGCGGACCCACGAAATCTCAATCGCACAGGGTGGATCCAACGGACGTCACCAATCACACAAGGTGGATCCAACGGACGTCACCAATCACACAAGGAAGCTACTCTATCTGCAACCTTAACGGGTTTCAACACCACACAAGTAAAAATGAACAGCCGGAAACAAAGATTAAATAGTAAAATCAATTTACTGTTTATCTTCCTTTCAATAAAGGGCAATAACAGTAGTCTTCAACTTCTCCATTCAACCCCACAGAAGAACACACATTAACTACAACTACTCAACTACAGCAACCTCAGATTTCTGTTATTCTCAAATTGAAATCAAACAACGCACAAATGTTCATCGACATTCGCCATCCATACGCCTAACACCTACAACTCTCACCAGAGCCTCAATCAAGCCTAATTTCTAATAGAAAGCACACAGCAAATTGAATCGGAAACACAATTACAGCAATTTCAATTTCAATATTCATCAACATCAACCACCAAAAAAATACATACACTTCCCCCTTTTATAGGGTTACAAACAAAGGACACGAAATAGAGAAAGAAGAGGAAAAAAACCGAGATCCCTAACTGCCTGGAGCATGGAACGCGCGGCCATGGCGGAGTCGGGTAAGCGTCGAAACCGTCACTCTTCGTTCTCTTCATGGGAATGATTGGATCGTGGGTCGGCGGTTGGAGATCCTGAAGATGCGGTGAGCCTCGTGGGGCTGGAGCTTCCGCCATTCCTGGCTTCCTGCGGCTCTGGATCGAGTGGCGGAAAGCTTGCGGCGTCGGACCGGGGAAGAGGCACGATGCAAGTATCGGTCTGCTATACTTAACCTAAAGTATAATATATATATATATAACCGAGTATATATATGTATATATATTAATAATATTTAAAACTTTATATATATATATATTTATAAATATATAAATATATATATATATATATATATATATATATATATTTCATACACACAAAACAACTTACACAAATTACAACATAACACAACATGATATGCCGACTTAAGGCCGATAAAGGTCTGGTCGGGTGCGACGTCGGGCACTTTTGCGACGACCTGATCTGGGCTGGTCTCCACCAAGTATGCCACTGAGTTGGAACGCCTATGAGTGGATTACGATCATGCCTCTGGCGGGATATGTTGCCGCGACTCACGATGTCGGGCCTCCAGGATCATTGTGGAGGAGAGGACAATAAAGTTTCTGAAGGGATTAAATGATAAGTTTGATCAACGAAGAACCCTGCTTCTTTCTTTTTGATGATTTCTACACTTACCGGGTCCATTTTTGCTATGATTCAGGAGACACGTCTTAAACTTCAGGCAGGGACAGGAGGGTCCACTACTGTGAAATCAGCACTAGCGGTTGCTGCCCCTGGTGTCACAGTACAGAGGGAAGAAACCCGACAGTGCTACAACTATGGGGAGGTGGGCCATCTGAGGCAAGCCTGCCCCTAGTCGCCCAATGAGAGAGATTTGGGTGGTGGATGAACAGTAACAGCTTTGAGGATTTTTTAATTGCAGGCCACACTTGATGAATCCAACGGTCAGATTTGATCTCCTGGAGATCGGACGGTCAAGATGAAATTCATGGTGTGATTGAAATATGCATATTGTATTATATAATAAAAATATATATATATATATATATATATATATATATATATATATATATATATATATATATATATATTTCACTATTATAAGGGAAAAGTTGTCTTTGGCGAAACATTCAAAAATACCAATTATGTCCTCATTTTTATATTTTAATGACTTGACATATATTATAATCTATTTCAAAGAAATTAAAATATAATTTCCATTCAAATAATTACACAATCAAAAAATTAGAAGTATTGATGAAAATCCAGTTAAATTCAAAAAGTTTTTTGGTGTAGCTCCTATACCTACTATGGTAGGTTGTCATTAGTCATGTCAGCGGTCTATTCAAGGAAGGTTGTCATTAGACATATCAGTGGTATTTTCGAGGTGATGACATTAAATCAATCAACTTTATTAAAGTCAAAATTAATATTTATAGGTCAAAACATATATTATTTTATAAAATAAAAATTGTAATATTTATGTATATTTTTTACGGTCATTTGGAGTACTCATATGTATATGTTGCGGGCGAAACTCGTCGTCGTCGGCCGGGTACTGTCACGTCTGGCCGTAGGGGCGGAGCCCCGTGTCAGACACTCGTATATATATATATATATATATATATATATATATATATATATATATATATATATATATATATATATATATATATATATATATAAGTTAAAAGAAGAAGTCGGCCTTGTTCATCTTCCCGGTTTCCCCGATCGAGTTCTTCCAGGATTCATCGGCTAGGCTTCCTCACGTGGGCTCCTGCACGCAAGAGCGCATCTCTCGGCCACAATTCCTCCATGCTACCTGACGCCGGCCACGACTCCTCCAAACTGCTGTCGTGTCCACTTCTCCACGACGTCGCGAGTTCAGCTCCAGCAAACTTCCGCCCCATGCCCGCCTGCAGTTGATGCTTTATAAATGGTAGAAAAGATGAGCAGTTGAAGGTGATTAATGAATGTTGAATTGCTGCCTAAAGCCTTGATTCCGTGTGAGAGTTGTAGATTAGGAAATTGAGATTGTTGATTACTGCTGCCCTTGTGTTAGATTTTTGTTAGCAGGTGAATGATGGTGATGATTTTGAAGGTTGAAATTAGGTTTGCTGCTTCCATGTGTGGACTCCTGCAAATGAAAATTTAGGATTGTGTGTTTGAGTCCTGTATGATGATTGTACAACCCCGTATCCAACGAGTGGGGTCAGCAGGAGTCGGTTCAGCCATTTTGGCGCAGCCCAAGTCCCAGGCGAGTTGGAAGAGAGGTAAGAGCTTTAGAGCCTCGCCAACTCGCCCAACAGGGGTGGAGCGGGTGTGGGTGGAGCAAGTAGGCTCGCACGCGCCCCTTGCTCTCGGCAATAGCAGGCGAGTGCCCGCACTCGCCCTGGCCCTTGAGGAGGCGGCGAGTGCCAGCCTCATCAGGCACTCGCCACCCCAGGCGAGTGGAATTTCATAGTCCACTCGCCCAACGTTGTTTTTATCCTTTTACCTATGTCGGCCTACAAGTAGTCTTTCGAAACAGTGGAGTTACGTTGTTGGCAGGCCGACTTGGGCTGCATGTAGCTGTTTAGAACGGCGGAGGTGAGCTATTGGCAGATCAACTTCAAAAAACTATAAATAGACCAAAGGGGGTACCTCAAAAGACAAACTTTCCAGTTTTCTTACTTTCTTATCTTATAGCGCTTTCTGAGGTGCCCTTAGCTCAGCACTTAGCTAAGGAGGGAAAGCGTTCTAAGATCTTCTAGGTATATGGTGGGACCTCTGTGCTGGAGCCTTGAGTCTGTTTCTAGTTCTAAGTTTGTGTCGTCTGAGCTTGTGGGGAGAAGTAAGTGTGTGATCACCCCTTTCCCAAGGATCTGAATCCCACAGAAGCCGGTTCCCGGTTTCAACAATGATAATTGCTATGAAGTTTTTTTTTCCGAGAAGATGAACAGTAACATCAAAGTATTGTGACTTTAAATTGATTCCTGTGGCTATTATGCTTGGAGTATGGTTAACTGTTGTCGGTAAACAGTCGACTGGGATATTGTGGTTAGATTTAGGCTTTGTAACAGTGTGAAATCCCGGTGAGCGATTGAGATCTCGTTGGATCCACTATCGTGAGAGATAGTGAGTGAATTTTAGTTCGTGTGTTAGAGATTTCGTGGAACTACTCTTGTGTGTGAGAGTGAGTGAATTTAGGTTGTTAGGTTTGTGGCTTCTCTAGAGTGAGTGATTTCGTGGAACCACTTTCGTGTAAGAGTGAGCAAAGTTTCTCTTTGGTGCCCGTGTGCGATAGCGGCCGACCTCGGAGCGGGAGATCGAAGGTGACGAAGAGTTCCTCGCGTGATCGTCATCGACTTCGAATACGGAAAGACGCCTCTTTTCGTGGGTAATTGTTTCTATCTTTTCCTTTGTATGTGTCTCTATATTTTTCTAGTAGGATAATAGACTTGTTGCTGGGTTTTCACCCGAGTTTTGTCAGCGAACGCTACGTCGAAAACTCCAAATAGAAACGTATTTGGAGTTCACGATTTCTGTTGTGCTACGACAAAGGGAACAGAACGAAAATTGCGAGTTTCCTTCCCGGATTTAAAATTGAACCATTTTATTAAGAAAATTCATTTTTCTAACAACGTAGTGAATTTCGTGCTTACAAAATTACGTTGCTTAATTTCATAAACTCTGTGCAACGTCCGCTCAAATCTTTTTAAAAAAAAATATATTTCGTTGCACTCGGTTAGGGTTTCCTAGAAAAAGCCAATAGGCGCGCAAACCCTACGCGTCGTCCTGCATCACTTACAGTGCGGAGAAAGTCGGCATTATCTACACAGAGGAGGCGCAAACCCTACTAAACTGATGGAGGCCATTAAGAGTAAACAGACGACTGAGGGGAGCAGATATGGAGCTGGGGTGGGGGGTCGCTATATTTGCCCACCCAACTGATGGATCCCTTGCTTTTGCATCAATATCTTCCTGTAGGGCTTCAGATTGGATCATTGACTCAGGTGCTTCACGTCACGTGACAGGAAGTGCATGCGAGTTCTCCTACACTCGCCTAGCTACTGCAAATAGCATCCAGGCGGCGGACGGTACGTTTCAACCAGTGATCAGTAAAGGTACTGTTAGTTGTTCAGATTCAGTAAAACTATCCAATGTTTTGTATGCTCATTTCTTTCATGTTAATATCTTATCCACTAGTTCCATGATTATTCAACTAAGATGTGTTGTTTCTTTTGATATTTCCAAGGTGACTTTTCAAAAGAAAGGGACCGGGACTTGGCATGACAGGCTATGGTATCTTGGGACTGAGACTTTGCATGACGGACTATGGTATCTGGATCGGGAAGGATTGGATGATGCTCTTGTATCTGTGATAGAGAAGGCGAAAGTTAAAGGACAGAAGATGAGTGCAAAGGATGATATGTTGATAATCCATAACAAGCGGTTGGGGCGCCCTTCTTTTAGCATTGTAGCTAAATTATTTCTTGTTATTTTTGAAAGAGCAAATAAAACAAAATTGGTGTGTGATGCTTATGATTTAGGCAAGCTTACTAGGAGTTTGTATATTATTATGGGCCAGAGAAGCTCTTCTGTTTTTAACGTAGTTCATTCTGATGTATGGGGACTGTGCTGTAAGTTTTTTCAATGGTTATAAGTACTTAAGAACTTTTATTGATTGTGCATCTCGTGTTACTCGACAATATTTAATGAAAAATAAGAGTGATGTACTTACCTGTTTTCGAGATTTTCATAAGCTTGTTCAGACACAATATACTGCGGTAATTAAAGTACTAAGATTGAATAATGGGACATAATACACTAATAAGGCAATGGAAGAATGCTTATCAACACATGTGATATTGCACCAGATCACTTGTGCATACACACTGACACAAAGCGGAGTGGCGGAAAGGAAGAACAGACACATTCTCGAGATGTCAAGGAGTATGATGCTCAACATGAAGGTTCGTCCGAGTTTGTGGGCATATGCGGTGTTGACAGTGGCACAGCTGATCAACATGATACCATCACAGGGTCTGGGGTGCAAGTCTCTGTGTCGGTAGTTGTAGGGAAATAATGGGGGGATCCTTACCTTAAAGGTATTTGTGTGTGTGCGCTTCGTGAAGGACAAAAGGCTGGGTGTTGGTAAGCTTGATGCGAGGGCAGTCAAGTGTATCTTTGTGGGCTACTCTCGTATTCAGAAGGGGTACGCATGTTGGAGTCCAGTGGAGAAAAGATGTTTTGTGAGCATAGATGTTCACTTTAGAGAGCTAGAGCAGTACTACCGACAGGAGGGAGCCCTACCCACTTTAAACTCGTCAGATACTGAAAATATGAGGCTAGAGAGGGAAATGTTGGTGACAGATCTGGGAGTATGGCAGAGAGAATCTGTTGAGGAGGAGCAGGAGAGTGATGAAGAGCGGGAGGAGGAGATTGGGAAGGAGAGGCGAGATGTTAGACTTACGACTTAGATGGAGCTGACTACATACAGTAAGAGGAAGAAGCTGCCAGCAGTACCATATCCAGTGTCATTACCCAGTCTAGCTCCTAGTCCTGTGGATACGTCGCTCCCTACTCCTGGAACACCTACATCACCACAAGCCTCAGGTGGTATCATTTCCCCTACTTCTCCTCTCACATTACGGAAGACTACTCGCAGCACTGCGGGAAATCCTCTGGATAGACACGGTTGAGACATTGCGTCTTTTGTCTCTTACAATCATATTTCTTCTACTCACAGAGCATTCATTACATCTTTGGATAGTATTATTGTACCTAACAATTGACAAGTTGTCAAATACGATCTGAACTGGAAGGAAATGATGAAGGAGGAGATGAGGGCTCTTGAGAAGAACAAGACTTGAGAGCTGACACAGCTACCAAAGAACAAGGTCATCGGGTGCAAATAGGTGTTCACTATGAAGAAAAACCCAGATGGTCAGGTTGAGCGCTACAAGTCTTGATTGGCTGCCAAGGGGTACAGCCAGACCTATGACATCGACTACGACGAGATATTAGCACCCATTGCGAAGATGAGCATTGTTAGGACTTTGATCAGCCTGACAGTGAATAGTGGATGAAATTTACACCAACTAGATATGAATAATGTATTTCTTCACGGAGATCTAGCAGGGGAGGTGTACATGGAGATACCACCAGGGTTTGGCACGGTCAAGACAGAAAGCAGAGTCTGCAGGTTGAAGAAGTCCCTCAATGAGTTGAAGCAGTCACCTCGCGCTTGGTTTGACAGGTTCAGGAAAGCGATGATTGGAATGGGATATCGCCAGATAAATGTGGATCACACAGTATTTTTCAGGAATAATGAAGGTCATATCAACATGCTTGCGACGTATGTGGAGACATGATAATCACAGGGAATGATGAGCAAGAGATTGGCTGCCTCAAGGAGGATCTGGGAAAGGAATTTAAGGTGAAGGAGTTGGAGATTGAGGTTGCTTATGAGACAGAGGGGATAGTCCTTTCCCAAGGGAAATACGCTTTGGATCTCCTCACAAAAACGGGAATGTTGGAGTACAAGCCTGCTGCGACACTAATCAATCTGAAGTGCAAACTGGGTGCAGAGGCTGGGGAACCAGTAGATCATGAGATGTATCAAAGGCTAGTTGGAAAGCTGATTTACTTGAGTCACACTCGCCCGGACATCTCCTTCCCTGTAAGTGTGGTGAGCCGCTGCATGCATACCCAAGGAAGGGTCATATGAATGCAGTGTACCGGATTTTGCAGTACTTGAAGAATGCTCCTGGAAAGAGGCTGACCTTCAGAAGGAATGGGCACATGAAGATTGAGGGCTATTGCGACTCTGACTGAGCAAGCTGTGCAGATGACAGGAGGTCCACTCCAGGCTATTGCATATTTGTTTGAGGCAACCTGGTCTCCTGGAGCAAGAAACAATCAGTAGTGGCTAGATCGACAACAGAGACAGACAGAGTATAGAGCCATGACATTAGAGGTTGCAGAACTCCTGTGCCTGAAAGGGATGCTTGTGGAGTTGAAGTTGGATCAAGGAGATAGTATGAAGTTGTGGTGTGACAGTCAGCCAGCCATCAGTATTGCAAATAATCCATTCCAACACGATCGAACCAAACATATAAAAATCAATAGGTTTTTCAAAAAGGAGAAGGTTGACAATGGGCTATTAGAGTTAAGTCATGTCTCGACCAAGCGTCAGGTTGCAGATTGCTTGACCAAGGGACTCAATTCAGAAGATATGATCAGGAGTTGTGACAAGATGGGCTTAGTGAATATCTTTCGCCAATCTTGAGGAGTGTTATAATATTAAGAGTTGATTGTAAGCTATATATATAGCCAACTTATGTTACCCTAATTAAAAAATATGCTTTATTTGCAACTGATATTCCATTTTTGCTTCAGTGTCGTATTTGATTCACCTCACTGGAGAAATGAAAGTGTTTGACTGTTTGAGTAATTCTATTTTGAGCTCTGGTGTGGTCGAAAATGCCAAAATATCCATTTTGGCCTTGTTTCCCACCAAAGTATGGGTGCTCTATTTTTTGCCAGAGCCATTGGCACCACTCGCCAAATGAGACCTCACGTCCAAATTTGAAACTGATTTGATGAACAATCTCTTTGAAATCCTAAATCTAACTCTATAGTTTTATTATTCTCGAGCAGCAAAGAAAATAATTTATAAGTGTATTTATACATAATAGAAGACTTTTAATGGAATTTAGATATAGATCATTAGAGGTCTATATTGTCATTGTTGTGAGTACTCAGTTTTTAAGATGAATTGATGAATGCTCCTTATTTGTACACGGGTTGTGGTGGCTTCTAATTTTAGTAGATTGGATCATCTCTACACTTCAGTGAATACATATCTCAACTGCAGTTGAACCACATAAGTTTCAGTGGGTTTAACCTTCTTATTCAACCTTAGAATGTCTAGAGTGTAAGTAATGTCATTTCCCAGTATCATAAATAAACATGATTCTGCACTATTTGTTTTAGTTCATTTTGTTCTCCGGGGACTTGGGCTCCGTTTGGGGGACTTATTTTCACCGGTCAAGCGGTTACGGCCGCATGAACCGGACCTTAATTAAGATCCGGTTCATGCGGGCGTAACCGCTTGACCGGTGAAAATAAGTCCCCCCAAACGGAGATATAGTCTGATCACATAAAATTTTTGGTAGTTTGCTATCTTCGTCAATGATTACTCTAGATTGACTTGGTTGTTTTTGCTATAAATCAAAGTGAATTGTTTAAAATTTTCAAATTATTTTGTGTTGAAATTAACACTCAGCTTAAGACACATGTTCAAGTTTGATATTGCTCATGAATATTTTTCTCAAAACTTTCAAATATTTATTTCATCACAAGGGATGAACCACCAATCTTCATGTCAGCATACATCCCAAAAAATAGATTTGCGGAAAGAAAAAATTGGCATTTGGTCGAAACTGTCTGTATTCTTCTTCTTCATATGCATGAATAGTCTAATTTTTGGAATTATGTTAAACTAACTTTCTATTCTCTCATAAATCAGATGTCTTATTCACTCTTACATCACCAAGTGCCCTTCTTCATCCTTTTTCATCAGGAGTGAGCGTTTATATCTCTTAGTACTTTGTGCTTTTGGATGGGCGTGCTTCATTCACAATCTCTTTCCCGGTCAAAAAAATATCCCCAAAATATATCAAATGTGTCTTCTTAGGGTATCCTCGTGGTCAGAAATGATACCAATGTTATTTCACTACACTTTGACGAGCTTTAATTTCAACCCATGTTACTTTCATTGAAGCAACCCCTTCTTTAACGAGTCTGCTTTTCTAGTTGAATATAGTCACAAGATTCTCTCCATTCCAATCTCTATTCCTGAGTCTAGACATGTCATGCTCCTAGTTACAAGTCCTCGCCATGCTTCTCTACTTGATTCAATCATCCACACTAAACACATCTTTGCAGTCTCCTATCAAAACTATTTAGTCGAGGTTCATGTATTGGGTCCAGTATCAGAAGAAGCGTGTGCAATAGCACCCATAGATATGGCACTTGTCACGTTGATCTCTTTGGTTGACGATTTCACTGTATTTGAAGTTGTATCACCGCTTCATAATGATAGTTTGCTCGGCATTTGTAAGCCTCAAGGTACTTTCACTTATCACCCCATATCTCATCTAGCCTCGAGTGAGCATTTGTATCTAGAATACCATGCATTTGTTATTGTTAAAGACCAAAGATGAAAAAAATCAGAGTGGGTCCATTGTACTTTTTTTCTCTATTTTATTTAGTCTCATATCTAAAATTATGCAATCTTACCCTATTTTATATAAAGATGAGTGTTCCCATGTAATAAAATAAAACTTTTGGAATAATATTATTTAAGATTTCAAATTCTCACATGGTATTAGAACGAGATGTAACTCCACGCTGCTGTCTTCTCACGTGAATATTCCCGCCCTTCACACGAAATCATTTTGGCCTCGCGTGAATCTTCCCGGCCTCACACGAAATCAACCTCAGCTTCAACACCCTCCTTTTGCAAGTTCGCAAAATCCGCAATGGTACTTGCTACCCCTGGATTATCCTCGACCAGGCAACCTCATCAAAATAACCTCCCTTCATTGGATATTTATAAACTCCGCCGCACTAAAGCCCTCTCCTCCCCTCTCCGCGCTTCTGCGAGTCCTCTTCAAAGGGTCAACAAGAACTCTGTCTTCTGCTAGCCGTGAGTTGTCTCCCTTCGAACTCCATCGCCGCAGAACTTGATAGTCCAATTTGTCAAACTCGCATAAATCCAGAAGTTGCAGCCTTCGTAGATCCCCTGAGATTGACGTAGATCCCCTGAGATTGACGATCAATCCCAAGTTGTTCTCGCTGATCCCATGAACTCGGTGCTCGCCAAACTAGCATGTTCCTCTTCTCTCTTGTAGTACTCGCCAATCCATCTCATGAGTTTGTAAGTTCTAGAGAGATCTCATATGTGCGATCTCCTCTTTGCAATCGACGGTCTCGAGAACCATTTGGTGATTCCTCTACTTCTAACCAGTGCCTGTGAGTTCCTCCCTCCTACGAATTTACTTCGCGTTTTCCTTAGAGATCCCACGCGTGTTGTGCTTGCTGTCACCATCTCGGATCATTCTTTCCAAAACTTCTTGCGACTTAAGCGTGCATGCCAACAACGTCCGAGCTCTCGCCGACCTGAGCGTCTGCGACTTCCTGAGATCTGCGACTACCTTTCGTGTGCATACCGCGGCTACTCGTGCATTCCTTGCAAAGAGACCCCTTTCCTCTCTCAGTGTGGGCATACGATATCTCAATAAGGAGACAGTCCACAACTTCTTTGAGCTCTTGCCAACTCCTGCATGCGAGCTCCATATATCCATTCTGACTGCTCCTTGAGACTACGAGTTCTTCCTGTGACTACACGCAGCTTAATATCACTTCTCCATGCTCACTAAAATTTGCTTAAGGCAGCTCCACCGTTATTTCCTATAATTGCCTCCATTGCCACTCCTGCAGATAGTGTACATTTTGCTACTCAGGGTCAATGGCTCATCGACTCTGGTGTCACCAATCATATGACTGTGAACTCTCTCCTCTTTGATCACCTCGAGAATCATAATCGGATAACACCAATCTTTGTGGTTGATGGCTCACCTACTCTAGTTTGTGGATCTGGCGTTGTAACAACTGTTTGTCTTCTCCAATTGGATGACACTCTTTTCGTCCCAAATTTTACTTGCAATTTGTTGTTTATCAATACTCGTTCACAACAATTGCAATGTTCTGCCTCATTTTCTTCCACTGCTTGTTATTTTCAAGGCCTTCACTCCAAGAGAACGATTGTTACTGGAACTGAACGCGCTGGTCTTTAGTACTTCGATGATCCGCCCTTTCTCTGCATCGCAGTCTCCACTTCTCTGCTCCAATGGCATCAACGACTTGATAATCGTTTGATACGTCTCCTCCACAAGCTTATGTCATCTTTGAAGTTAGAAAAATCCACTTTAGAATGTGAGGCTTGTTAATATGGCAAGCATCACCGAACATCTTTCCTTGATAATTTTTGTAAGAGTTTTGTTCGTTTGTTTGATCTTTTGTTCATTTGAACATCTGGGGTCCTAGTCCCACCAAGTCTATTGGTCGAGAAAATCAGTACTTTGTAATTTTTATTAATGATTTCTCTCAGTATACTTAGGTATATTTTTTGAAGGTTTGCTCTGAACTGTCATGTGTTCTCTTCAATTTTATAGTGAAATTCACAAACAATTTGATTTACCTTCCAAATTATTAGTATCAAAGAACCTTTTTTTATTACTCACCTTCCAGTTTCCTTAAAAATGGTTCTTTCTGACATTTTGAAAGCAATGCATACAAACTTATAACTGGAATAGTATGGAGCAGTGATTTTATCTTGCATTACAACTAGCCGCTAAATCATGGTTTTCAATTTCTTTCAGAATCAAACTTCGCGTTGACGACGTTGCAATTATTTATTGTTCTAGAAACATAAAAACTTGTTTTAACTTAAGGGTTCAGAAATTAAATTTACCAGCTTTCTTCGCAGCACGAAACAGAAGCTCCTCGATCAGACTTTGCGCAGGATCACCATCTGGGAACCTTTCAATGCATCTTTCAACATGCATAACCACTTCCTCGTTACTAAAATACTGATAAAGACCGTCGGAAGAGAGCACCAAAAAGTGATCGTTCGGTCCCAATTTATGATGACAGAGAGATGGAACACAGGAAACATATGGTGCGGTGCCAATGAATTCATTTCTGAACATTTCTAGCAACCCATTGTTCCACTTGGGCTGAAATTGAACAAGAAGAGAAGCCAAAAATCATGAGTTGACTTCATGACATAAGAGTTACAAAGAACAAAGGTGCATAAGATAATATATCTTAGGCAACCAAGTATTCAGAACATTAATTACATATATACCTGTTTGAGGTATCCAGCCCCAAAAGCACGGGTAACTTTGAGGCGACCCTTCACTCTATCATTTACAATACAGAGTCTATCTTCGGGATGTTCTTCCTTTATCCTTAGGACCTCCTGCAAAAGGCAAAATTCATATATTTATACTGATGAATTCATCCTTCTCGTATCTTAAAAGACATGTCATACAACTAAAAAGAAATATCTTTCGTCTGAGACTACTTATTTTGGGTTGAATTTATAAAACGTATTCTCCACTTATTCCTCTAAGTGCTGCTTGAGATGTTCAATCTATGTTGTACAATTTCATATCTTCCATCTAGATAGCCGTTGGTCTACCCCTTCTACTTTGTAATCCATCTATCTTATTGTATCTTCAGTGGCTGCAAAATAGTTAGGATAATGTTATTGATGAAAAATCTTTTATCTTAGTCTATTTATTTGGAATTGAATTTATACAGGTAGATGTTAAATCTATTTTGAAACTCTTTTGTCTGTTTGGCACAACGTTTTTGTTCCGTTGTGTTAGGACAAAAATGTCACGAATGTGATGCCCCCTCCCCCAGCAAAAAAAGTCACTTTTAAACTTAAAACCTGGCGATGTTCTAGGGGTGAGGTTGGACGTTCACGAACGACTATTACTCATGACTTATGCATTCACGCTGTTTAGTTTCTCCACAAAATCAACTTAACATTACCATTTATTCCACCACACTGAACTTGGTTTTCATGCCTCTTCATCTCTCTCGGATCCATATAACATCCATGGCTGATCACAATTCTAGTCTAAGATATGCAACAAAAGTTTGCTCAATTAAAAGCATAGTTGCTTGATTAACCATCTATCTCTAACAAAGAAGTTCCACAAACGGCTTATGAAATCGTCAAACATAAACTTCCTTTTCTATGCTTGCATTATAGATAGCTCTTTTATCACCAAAAGACCTATTTTGACTCAACTATGAGTACTCCATTTACCTCTATCAATGATTTAGTATTAAAACATTGCTGAAAATGATGAAAACAGAACGTTAATCTCGAAGAAGAGTATAAAATCTCACTTCAGGAATGCTGGTATTGTGATCAGTAGAAAGCTGCAAAGCCCCTAAATTCATCGCCTCCCGGACAAATGAATCCTCGATCTCCACTTCGTACGCACCCTCTTCCAAATCCCCAACACTATCCTGCAACCTGTGCTGAGCCACAATGGCTCTACTGTCACCAACATTCATAACATACACGTCTTCGTCCCTCATCAGCACCACCAGCAAGCACGACCCCATCAAAGCTAGCTCCGGATTGCACTCCATTGCTCTATCCGTCATCTCCAAATATGCATTCTCTGTCTCTTTAAGTGCCCTAGAGATAGCCCTGAGTACCAAATCATGATCGGAGACAGGCCCCAACTTTTTTCTGTGGCAACTGCTCCTTGTCAATGGCTCCTGGACTTCCTTCATCTTCTTCCTCCAGCCACTGAACCCACTTCTCAGCTTGGAGAGGGAGAATGCAAACCGGCCGGAACCTGAGAACTCCAAGCCGCACTCTTCATCTAGTTCAGCTAGTAATTCCCTCAAACATCTGGTAGGCTTAACCGGTTCATCTTCTCCAAACGACACTCCTGTTTCACTACTTGCATCTTTAGATTCCTCAGCATCTTCCCAGAACAAACCACGGAGCTCATTAAATACGGAGCGGTACAGATTTCCGACCAGAAATTCCGGGGCCTCCGGCCCGTTGAACCCGTCGTAGATCCCGACGAAGAGCCACTTCTGCTCCTCTGAGATGACCACGTGAACCCGATCCTCACCGGCTTTTCCATGGGCCCACTGCACGCTTCCGGACGCCGCTGGTGTTTCGCCGGCTTCCGGCTCGCATCCTCGTCCAGGGACGCACCGGAGGGGAACCACCGATGGACGGTTCTTCTCCGAGAAACTCCGCCGGAAAACCGGTGCTCCGGGGAATCTTCCAGACAGCGTGCTGCCTCTCCCCTTCCTCTTTTTCTTCATCAACGGCCCAGAGAAGGGTAGACCCGGATCGCCGGAGGCGCTCTCCATCGGACCGGAGAGGAAGAAACCGCGGTCCAGATCGCCGGAACCACTGAGCTGGAGCGGCAGGGCGGCGAATGAGGAGGAGCTCCGGAATCCGGCGTAGCGGAAACTCCCCTCGGCCGCGGCGGAGTTGTCGTAGATGGGGAGAGTGGTGGAGGAATTAGCCGAGACAGAGGCGCCGGAGATGGTCTTGAAGGCAATCTCCACCGCCGAGGAGGCGGAGGAAGAGCGGGAGTGCAAAGGGGAAGAGGACCGCACGTAGCAGAACGAGTGCCCGAGGGTCTCATCAAGAGGTCCCGGCTCGAAGACTGGGCTCTCGACACCCTCGCCGCCGCCGCATCCGCCGCAAGACGGCGAACGGAGGCACGATCGGAGGTGACGGGATGCGCCGCTTCCCATTAGAAAGAGAGTAGGAAAGGAAACAGGGCTCACCTTTTTCTATAATGTGATACTTTCTTCACATTTTTCGGAGAAAAAACCTAAACAAAAAACAGAGCTCACAGGAGCACGAGGCGGAGTAGGAAGAAGAAGGAAGGCGAGGGTGGGAGCTGCGCTCTCTGCTTCACTGCTCCTCTCCCCACCCGCTCGAAAACAAAAAAAAGGTGGACCGTTTGATGACGTGGCACGTGAAGGGTAAAGCGGTCAACTACACCCGTTATATTCACCCCCATATTGTCAACACTCCACCCCGCAATCAGGGAGGGAATCAAGCATCCAGGCTTCGTAGGTAGGGCTAATTCGGTAATTTCTGGTGGGTGATGGGAAAGGTGAGGAGATCCAACGGTCGAAATTCCTCGTGGCGGTGTGATCAGAGAGTCAAAGGGCGCGCATCCCCACATGAACATCTTTTACACGCACTTGGCGAATATTTCCTGAAATTGACTTTGGGAGCGAAAGTCATTTCAGTGCTTTTCCCCTCATTAAAATTTGGGAGAGAGAAAAAGGAAGAGAGAGAAACATAGTGATAGAGAGAGAAAGGGACGCCCTCCTGCAAGTCAATTGGATTCAGAATGAGAGCCCCTGTGTTTCTTCTTTTCCTTCTGCGCTAGGTAAAGAAAGTTGGGAAAATGACGCCAGAGAGATTGAGAGGAATTGGGTCCGGATAGCTAACATTTTTTATGTCCCCACTAATAAGGAGGATAGCCTTCTAATTTTGTGGGGCTCGCAATGCATGGTAAAATTGTGCACAGTGACCCCACCTACTCCCATCTTTTTATTGACCGTGCGGAGCTTAAGGAAGGTCCGCTCGGCGGATCCAAAATTTCTCAAAGAGGGGAGGGAGAGAGGGAGATGTGTTGGGATCAAAGTTGATGCTCCTATACAGCAGTCTAAATCTCACTGTCTAAGATTAAGAGTGGTTGAGTGGTCAAACAGTTAATGTTAGTTGATATGAACGTAACATCTAATAAAACAATTTTTTTAACGTGGGAAATCTCAGAAAGCGATAAAGAACCACGTGATAGAAGCTGTGCCGACCAAACTTCCACCATTCTTTGGTGTTGTACTGAACTTTGCAGAAAATTCAAGGGCGACAGACCGCCTCTCATTACAATTGTTGGGGGAGAAAGAGAAGAGCTCCGAGGGTGACAGAGCACCACTTGCAGAGCTAAGTATTTCTTCTTGCAGATAGGAGAGCATTACACTATGCGCGCTCAAGAGTCTTTGGTTGTCGCTTGGAGGTTGGAGGGGCGCGCTCTGCACGTCTTTTGGTCTGTGACTTATCTCCTGTTTCTTGCGGGGGAGTCTGTAGAAGTGAATTTGTTACTGCACAAAGGACTTGTTGCGGAGTGCGTGAAGCGAGATTTGCTCATGGAGGAGCGAATGCAGAGTGGATCGCGCACTAGGCAAAGTGTGCGGAGGGTGGAGAGTGCACAGGCTGAATCCTCCAAGGGGCACTTGGAGACGGTCGAAGACCTTCGAACGTATCTTCGAAGGCGAAGGAGATTTTCAAGTGGTTTATT